>CANXYC010710725.1:0-11509 GCA_948193065.1 Aleurites moluccanus
GCAATATGCACATTGTATTATTATGCCCTAGCTAGGAAGGGTTATCAGTCCTAGCCATAAGACCCGATCAGTCTTATGTTTATTGATATGAGATTGATATGTGTTTGACACATATTATATGCATTTCATGGCCCTATATCTATCTTGTCCAAATGATATACTTTCCATTGATGTGATTATTGACTCTATAGTCACTTACTGTCACTTTCTGTACTTGATTCTATATCATGTTATCTCTTGAGCAGATTGATTTATTTATCTCATTTGCCTATTTCTTATTAATATTCCAGTACATATTTATTGTCGATGCATATTAGATTCACTGAGTATCTTATGTACTCACCCTTTCATTGTTTCCCATCTCCAGGTGCAGAGTAGGAGGCATATATCCCAACATTTTTGACTCTCTGTGGATTCTGCAGTATTTTATATCAGTGTAATTATATAAACACAGTATTTTTGCATGTTCATATCCTAGCTGCTCCATGGGTTATGTATGGTATAGTTAGTTTATAAACATGTATGTATGGATTATTTTGGAGTTTAATTAATGATATGATATGATATGATGAATGCTACAGCCAATTGCAGTATGATTTATAGACAGTTATAGAATGACAGAATGAATATTAATTAAGTAATTGTATAATAAATTGATGGTAATAGATGATTGCAAATGATACGGGGTTCTACGGGTGCCGGTCACCTCTGGCATCTCCCACATCCTAGGACCGTCGTGTCCAGAGAACTAGTCGTGACAGCATGAATAATGAAACATGGTTTGGCCAAAATGGAACTTCCAAGATAGGTTTCAAATCAACATTTTAACACATAAGGCATGTTATTTGATGCATATTAAACTCACCTAGCACTCCAAATAAGTTAGCAAAATTGGTTTTGCCACCAATTCCTTCAAAGTAGGTAAAATAGGCAATCTTCCTCACTTTGATTATCTACATCGAACCAACCATAAATTATCCATCAATTAACTTTTAATTAATATATTCTAAGCTCAATTAACATAAACTAACTCAAAATCAAATAGCCAAGTCATACAACTTAGGTTTAGAGTTTGAAATTAGGGAAAATACTCCAAATGCATCAATTGATGCAATTAATCACTAAACCCATCTTATACATCATCTAAAACATATGAATCAACTATTAAACCAAAGAAATCACTTCATTACCTTGATTTGGAGTTTGGGCCAAAAATCACAAGTCAAAGAATCTTGAAATTTCTTGATTTTCCAAACAAACCAAGGATGGAAATCAATGAATCAAAGGTTTGATTCAAGTTTTCTTTAGTTTTTTCTTAGAAATTTGAAAGAAATCTTGGTGGAGGATGGCTTATGGTGCTTAGCCAACATAGAAGGAGAAGGAAAAGATGAAGAAAAATGGCTAAGGCAAGCTTATATACTAAGTTAAGAATGGCAAATTGCAAATAAGTCCTTAAACTATTAAATAATCATACTTTAACCCTAACTTCTTCTGTAATTTATTCTGACAATTCTGTTGGGATTTAGATTTCAAAGTGGAGATTCAAATAGCTTATTTTTATTTATACTTTATTATAAAAATAAGTTCAGACCCATTATGAAACTCAGACAGTTGGTTTTCCACAATACTTATAAAGTTCTACTTATTTATGATTTTGCCATTACTTACTTTTTTAGTGTTCTTAAACATTTTTTGCCTCTTTATTTTTACCATAATTACACATATATTTATATGATTCTTTACCCCTAATCAGAATCATAAATTCATCTATTGACCGGACTGCTATTTTCTCAGTAGTGTTATTGACATCGACGTTTTTCGGGACAATATCTCATATGCATTCTAACTGTGTCTCAATTTTTTTTTTTAGTTATTTCGATGATTCCAAACTAAAAACTAAGTATATTAACATTCAATTATGGTAGGTTTTTTTCTAGGATATTACAATTTAAACCAATTAATTTTGAGGTACGAACATGATACCTTGGTTTGAAGGCGACTTCTTACGATTTGCCCGGATCGAAATACCACTTTGGTTGAATAAGATTTTCACTATGGCGTGTTTTGAGTCGATTTTGGCAGCATTATGGCATGCTTCGATTTAATTGCTTATAGATTGACTCAAAAAGAGATCTCTCGAGTCGATTTACTATCTTCTTGTTTTAACTATATGCTTATATGACTGTATGCTTATATGATTGTGTACTTGTCTAACTGTCTGCTTGTATGACTGTCTGCTTGTCTAAATATTTATTTGTCTAACTATCAGTCTATCTGTTTGACTATTACTCTAATTGTCTGCATTCTATTAGTCTGTCTGTTTGACTGTCATTCTATTTTTATGATTGTTTGATTACCACTCTGCTTAGCTCATTACCATTTGGTTTGTCTGATTACCATTATGTGTGTCTTGTTACCACTCTGCTTGGCTTATTACCATTCTTCTTGTATGATTACCACTCTGCTCGGCTGATTACTATTATGCTCTGTTGATTACCATTTTGATTGTCTGATTATTATTTTGTTTGTCTGATTATTATTTTATTTGTTTGATTACCATTTTGTTTGTCTGATTGTCATTCTGCTTGGCTGATTACCATTCTACTTGTCTGATTATGACTCTGCTCGGCTGATTACCTTTCTAATTATGTAATTATCATTCTGCTTGTCTAATTTCCACTCTGTTCGGCTGATTACCATTCTGCTTGTCTGATTGCCACTCTACTCTCTTTGATTATTGTCTAATTATTTTGTTCACTATTTGATTGCTTTTATCACTGTCTGATTATTGATTATTGTCTACTCACTATTGTCACTCTCCTCTCTATTGTCTACTTGTTATCTACTTCCTTGGATTATTGATTATTTTGCTCGCTATCTGCATCCTCTAATTATTATTTGATTATTTTATTTGTTGTCTGTTTACTCTAAATATTGTCTGATTGTTCTAGCATAAGCGCATCTACTATGGCTCCTACAGCAACCGAAGATTCATGTTATAGTGCAGGAAATAGAGAGGAGGTTGCCTTCAACCCTTTTTTATAGATTACTGGGGAGATTCCTTATATCGGAGTCGATGGTCAGATGAGGACTTACCATGTTCCAGATGTGGCTCATCCTCTTGCCCTAGACTTCCCTGAGAATATTGTGGTATGTATCTTTTCTTACCTCTGAAAATGATCCTTTGATAATTTTTGTTGCTTATACTGTTTACTATGTCAATACAGTTTCTAGCTGGCTATATTCGGCAAACTTATTAGATGAGGAGCCAGATCGAGATGGCTAGCATGTCCTTACTGACTCAGATGGAGGTTGATAGGCGAGCCTATCAATAAGCGGATCTTCACTGCTTGAGGAGCAGAAACTGAGATTCTGATTTTGCTTTATGTTTTATGCTTTTTGAACTTTTAAGATGCACATAATGCTTGTATTTTATGGATGATGGATGTATGCATTCTATGACGACTGTGCACCCTCTATTTTGAATGGATTTTTATGCAACTAATGTTTTCATGTTGTCGTGCAAAATTTATGTAACTTTAAATGCAAGGTCTTGCTTAAGATTTATGCAATGCATGTCCTAAAATGCCCCGAAAATTCTATTCTGAGGTCCTACGGCTTAAAACCCAAAAAAATAAAGTTGCCAACAAGAACAAGAGAAGGTGCCATCTGATTGAAGGGCTACTACAGTCAAAGTGAGGAGCTACTATTGCTAAGGGCAATTTATGCAGCTGGCAGTGCCGTCAGCTCCATAACAGGCTGCCACTAAAGTTCTAGTTCGTTCCTATTCAGTTTTTCATCTATATATAGCCCTTTTTGCTCTGCGAAAATCATTATTGTCTTTTTTGCTTTTGTAGAATTTTTCTTTAAACTCTCTTTGTTTTCTTGCGTTAATATTGTTTCCCGATGAAACCTACTTCAGTCACTACTTGTTCATATGGACCAAGAACTTGGTTAAGATTGACAGGATGAATTTAGGCAGGTGTGGGATCAATTATATTTTGACCCTGCGGGGGATCGAGACTTTCTGGATTCCTATGTGAACTTTTGGGATCCTGTTGACCATGTATTCCTCTTTGGAGCTAGCATGGAACAGATGTGCCCCACCTTTGAGGAGTTCAGTGCTATTCTGGTCAGTAATCCAATTGCTGCTTTGGTTGTTCCAGAGTCTAGGGTTGGGCATTTCCTATTTTTTTTAGGAAATTGCTTGGTTTGGGACATGATTTGGCTAGTTCTACAGTTCATTGAGATAGAGTTGACCTCAATACAGTGATTACTGAGTTTCATAACCTTGAGGATTCCAGAAGGTAAAAGCTTAAGATGCTTGCTTTGGTTTTTTGTCTAACTATTGGATGTCTATTTTCCAGTACTCCTAGCTAGGGAGATATTGAGATAGTGGAGTTGGTGGCTCAGATGGAGTAGGTGTAGTACCCTATAGTTAAGCTACAATTATTGAATAGTTATAGTAGTTATTAGGCTGGAAACACTAATAATAGTTATGAAATTTAAGGAAATAATACAGTATCTAATTTAAGTTAATATTTCACAGATACTTGTATAATGGAAGATTAAGAATAATAATAATGAATTATGTGAAGAAAGTATGGAAAAGTATTAAAGATATTGAAAAATCAATATAATGGAAAAACCGTAAATAAGTGAAACTTTAGGGGCATTTTGGGAAACCCACTGTCCACGACCTAGAATGACTCTGAAAGCTATATGTTAATAAACTATAGATAAAAATAAGTCATTTTAGTTCCCATATCGAAATCTAAATCTCAACAGAATTAACAAAATTAATTACAGAAACTTGTGGGGTCAAAGTCTAATTAATGGAAGTTTTAAGGACTAAAATGCAATTTACCAATTCTTCCAAGTATAAAAGCCATACTTAGCCATTTTTGCCTCATCTACTTCTCCTCCCATATCTTTGGTCGAACCACTTCTTTGCTTCTCCCATCATTTGCAAGCTTGTTTTCAAAGGAAAACCTTAAGAAAACATTAAAACAACCTTGTTTCTTCCATTTGCCAATAATTTTTCACCTTGAATCACAAAGCAAATAAATAAAACTTTGAAAGAGGGATTTGGGTACTTCATCATCACAAGTTAACAAGTTTATTTCTTTAGTTAAATAGACTAAATAAGTGTATTAGACATTGAATTAGATGGGTTTATAGCTTAATTGCATCAATTGATGCATTTGGTGGAAAATCCCCAAATTCTCAAACCCTGATTGAAGTTGTTGGATTCCAAACCCTAAATTGATGATGCTTAATGTGTAATTAGGCTAGATTATGTTTAATTGAGGCTAATGGAAGTTTATTTGGTGTTTGATTTGATGTAGAAAATAAAGAATTGAATGAATGTACATTTTGCCTACTTTAAAGCTTAAGGTGAAAAATCAATTTTTCTAGCCAAATTGAAGTGTGAGGTGAGTTTAATATGCATCATTTGACATGCCTATTGTATTGAAATGTGAATTAGAAACCTCCTTTAATTGTCCCATTTTGGTTGAACCCACATGTACTATTCATCCTTTGATTTTTGTCTTATTTTTCTTCATGTTTCACTTTCCATTTTGATCCTTTGAATGATGTTATTTGTTGGATATCTAATGCCCATTATAATGTCTACATTATGAGTTGTTTGTTGATCATTTGTCATGACCAACTTTTGGGCCGCGACGGTCCTAGGGCACGGGTAGACTTAAGGTCACTGAAAACTCGTAGAACCCATGAACAATCCATTTATCAATCATTCAATCAATATTAATTCATTAATCAATACTTAAATCCCATTTATTACTTATAAATTTTATAGAAATTTTGCTAGAGTTTTCTTTGTAATTTTAACCTTAATCCCAACCCAAAATCGGATCTCTCAAAAATTACACAGCCTGCACTAAAAATTATTTTACACTCCCAATAATTTTCCAACCTTATACCCTAAACTTCATAGTTCAACAGTCATACATAACACTTCTAAATCTTTTTCAAAACATGAAAATTTCATTTTTTATTATTTACCTCTGTCATTGTCTTTATCACTTTATTATCATTGACATTTTCAATCACTATGCATTATACATTATATTTTGAATGTCACTGTAATATTAAATATTATACTATTCATACATCATTATAATACTTAATCATCCAATTATACACAGTACCATAGAGCTCTAAGAATTTTTACTAATGACCTTTAATAAAGACAATTCTACCTTGATGTACTTGACGTCCAAAGTCGGAAAAGAAATTGACTTGGAATCAGCTTCCTATAACACATCCCTGTAAAAATTATAAACCACTAATTTGGTGAGTATAAAATACTCAGTGAGCATGCATACATCATTGTATATGAGATATAAGCATATGATAATAAAAGATATCAACGGTAAGCAATAAGCTATAAGTTTAGAATCAATAAATAGGTAAACAATACTCATATCATATAGATAAGACAGATAAAGGGATGGACTATATGTAAACATACAGTCTCCATTAGTACCAGTATGGACTATATGCGAACATACAGTCTCCAGTAGTATCAGTATCGATCAGTATCAGTAAGCATAAGGCTGATCAGACCTTATAACCAAGACCATAGCCCTTCCTAGCTAGGGCATCAGTAATCAATATACACATCGCCGACAGTATATTCTCACTACCCTGTCGTAGCGGTAGCTCTATCAAATTTACATGTAAATAGGCCAATAGAAATCAATAACAATATCAAGTATGCATTAAGAACATTTCGGTACAATGGTGTCATGACCCAGTTTCTCGGATTTCGACGATTCTAGGGCACGGGAGATGCCAATGGCAACCGACACTCGTATAACCCAGTATCACATGCACAATCTATAAACCACAATAAATTATTCATATTAATTAGTTACCATCCATTCTGTTATTTTGACATTCATTTTGTAAAAATTCTGCAATTGGCTGTAACAGTCATATATCATATCACATAATCATCATATAACTCATATATACCATCAAGTATCATATACACATGTTCATCTCCTAGCTAACCCATACATACCCCATGGAGTAGCTAGATAATAAACACCAAAAGAATAATACAAAATATCAGAAATATACATCAGACTGTCTATGGCAGAAATCCTCGGAAGATAGATGGCAGGATTCTGTAACCTATTCTTCTCCTGAAATGGGTAAACAATGAAAAGGGTGAGTATGGATGATACTCAGTGAATCTATATGCATCAACAATAAAATAGTAGGCATCAATAAAGCAATGGTATCAATAAGTAGGATAACAATATACAAAATCAATAGCAGGGTATAGTATAGCAATGAAATATAATATAGGCTCAGTATCATATGGCAAGACAGATAAAGGGATGGACTGTATGAAAAGAAATCATACAATCTCCAGTAATCCTTATGGACCATTGTGAACACTCATTTTTTACACCCCTCAGACTCGTGCCAAAACGAACGGTATTCCCTGAAACCAAACCCGCGCTCGGATGGACTAGGAATGGCCTCAGAATGTAGCCTGGGAACAGGTGTCGCCCTCCAGGCTTGGCATTGCTGCCAGAAAGGGGTGGCCTCTGGGCGGCATCTGCCATGCCCAAGGGTGGCAGTGTGACTCCTAGCCACTGTTGCCACCCTCCTTCACACTCTGTGCCGCCAAAGCACCCCGGTGGCGCAGCCACCCCCTTTCGGCGGCAACTGCTCCTTTTGCTAGAGGCAGCGACGTTCTGCACCTGTTTTCCTTCGAATCCCACATTGAAAAATGATGGGATTTGGCCCCCCAAGCTCCTATTATAAATAGAGAGCCTCCCCCCACCTTCCAAAACACACAGAGAGACACACAAAGACTCAGGGAAATAAGGAAAAGAAGACAAGAAATCATTTACATTATTAGATTTCGTTTTTTTCCTCTCCAAGACATATTTTCTTCCTTTTTAGCTCTCTTTGGATTTAAAGAGTTGCTATTAGGGGCGCATTGAGCCTCTCAGTTGAATATTTCTTCGAACAAAGGTCCCTCTATCGGTTTGTTTTCTTAAGAGCTAAGAAGGCATCCCGACCCATCTCCTCAGGCGTCATCCGATCCAAGGTGGAACTCTAGTCCGAAAGAGCACTCTATCCGCTAACATCCCTAAAAGTTAGGGCAAAGGTATGGTCTCCTAACTCATCTTCTTTATTTTGGTAGAGCATTAAAATAAAGAATCAAAACATGATAAATTAGGCATAAAATCAACCCTCCTTCGCGAAAGGGAAGAATTGCGTGGGTTTTGATTCCCATTCGACGGGATACATGGGCAAGCTGTGCAAAAGCTTCAAATCCAAAAAATACAAAAACCATCTCTTTTCTTTTGATTATTTGCTTAACTTTACTTGGTGAATATATTATTTGGGAAATGTGTGATCAACCTAGAACCCATAAGGGCTAGAGTTGATATCCCCTATTTTTGAGGTTTTGAGATGTAATAATTTACTTTTATCACTTTCTTTTAATTGCTTTACTTGTTTACATTTCAATTGTTCATCCATTTATTTACTTACTCATGCATATTACATATCATTCTTTAATTGCTCATG
The DNA here is from genome assembly GCA_948193065.1 of Aleurites moluccanus. NCBI lineage: Eukaryota > Viridiplantae > Streptophyta > Magnoliopsida > Malpighiales > Euphorbiaceae > Aleurites > Aleurites moluccanus. Next base: position 8,584 of record CANXYC010710725.1, read on the forward strand.
AAAATCATTTTAAATCAAGGTTAAAATTAAAAGCCAAGTTCAACCGAAAACCTAGTCCCTGAATCCTCTTTGGTTTCAAAGACTAGTGCACTTTTTCCTTTGGGATAAAATTGGAGTCAAATGGGTTTTTACCTTAAATTTTCCCAATAAAAATAACTTAAGGTGGCGACTTCAAAATTCAAAATCATTTTCAAATAAAAGGCGCTAAGCTCGTCTCCTCTGTGAGAAATTGCCCCATATGAGCACTTCGATGCCACAACGCCTCTCTTTTTTCCTTCGAAGAGAGTGGGCCCGGACGAGTGGTGCTCGGGGGAGGCCTCATAGCTGGCGACTCCATTGGGGATAAACTTTTTCAAAAGTTAAACAGGACTACCAATTGGTTGAAAATCTTTTCAAAAATGACTTTTTACTTGGTTTTGAGTTTAACCTTGATTTTCATGCATCACTACATCACCAGTTACGGAATTCAAACTTTGGATAGCGAGTAGCATTGATCCGACAACTCTCTTTAAGTATGTTGGGAGATAGCAAAAGCATCCACCCCGCGACGAATCCTCAAAGACTTCTTTGAGGTGTAATGAGCAGTAGTACTGTTAGACCCACGCAAAACTCGTTGTTTCACATGTGGTTAGGTATATCACTGCTTTAGTGTGACGGGTACCCTTAAACCAAGCCACCTAGCCTTCATGTAGTCGACATTAGACATTGGACCTTAGGGCCCATGAACCATGATAGTGTTAAATTGTCATCATGAAACATGTTTTCTTCATGCATACATACACCCATGCATGACCATGCATTCATGAATTTATGGACTAAGAACCAATGAGTCAATGGTCGAAACCAAAGCTTTGAGCCCATTAGACCACCAGCAAAACCAAAGCCCAAAAACCCCATTAGACCACCCATAAGCATCCTCAAACCTTCCCCTCTTTTCCATCCTTGTCTGGGTTTTGGACCACCCTGACCTAATTACAAGTGTTTCTTTTTTTAAAGGTACAAATGGAAAGCACAGTACCCGGTATGGAGGCTATAGAAGTAATGTTAGCTGGCCTACTCAAGAAGCAAGAGGATAACTTTCAGGTTGCCTTAAGCCATGCCCTTGACACACAACGCCAATCCATCCTTAATGAGGTGAAAACCATGATGGGCCAAGGAGCAAGTGCCCCTCAAGTTGATGCTCCTAACACATCTTCGTCCCTTCCACCGAACCCTGTTATTGATCTGACTAATAATGGGAGAGCTCCTGAAACCACCATTCCACCGCCTACCATCAATTTGACCGACCACACCATGCCATCCTCCTCCCCGAATCTTTTTCATGGAGGAGAGAATTCCAATTCAGCGGAAACTAAGAAGTTAATGGACAAGTTTGAAGCCATGGAAAGGCTTCTAAAAAACATCAAAAAGCATGAGGACTTAATTGACGTGGATTCACTCACTTTATTCCTGAATGCTAGGGTGCCCCCAAAGTTTAAGATGCCTATCATGGATAAGTTTGACGGTACTGCATGCCACAAGACCCATTTAAAATGTATGTGGGGGCTATGAATCCATTGGGGGTGGACAATGAGCTCCTTTCTCAATTGTACCAATAGTTGCTCACAGGTGTGGCAATGAGATGGTTTGTGGACTCGGACTCTAACTTCAAAAAGACATGGGATGATATTTGTAACGCTTTTGTTAAGAAATATCACTACAATATTGAAGTGGACATCACTAGGAAAGACTTGGAGACTACCAAGCAACAACAAAGGGAGTCTTTCTCCACTTTTCTCACTAGATGGAGGGCTAAAGCAGCCCAAATGATGAACAGGCCCACCGAATAGGAGCAGATTGATATAATCATCAAGAATCTCCTTCCAAGGTATCAGACTCATCTCCAAACCCAATATCTACCTGACTTCAAAGCCCTCATCGCCACAGCTTCGAAGATAGAGGATTTGATCCAAAATGGACAAATCAAGGAAGAACCCTCTGGTTCAAGGTACAAGAAGAATGTCCATTTTACTCACCACTCTTCCACCAATCAGAAAGGTGGGCAAGTGGCTGCCATATCCAACCATCCTCCCACGAGACTCGAAAGAAGGGTCTTCACTGATCTAGGCATGCCCATAATCATAGAGTACAAGAAGGCACTAGAGGAGAATCTGGTGAAGCCTCTAGAGCCTAGGGCACCCCCAAATCCTTTGCCTAAAAGCTGGAACATGAGCGAATATTGTGAATACCATCAGGCTACAGGGCACAAAATAGAAATGTGCAAGAACCTGAGGCACAAAATCCAGGACTTGGTGGATAGTGGCGATATCATTCCACCAAAGACTAGGCCCAACATCAACACCAACCCTCTTCTAAACCATCAGGTTAATGTCCTCCACTCCTGCAACACAGAAATGGATTTAATCTCTTTAATTAAATTAAATGAGGATTTTTGCTGTGTTTTAGACCTCAACGATTTTGTGGAGGAAATAAACGCAATCATGAGAAGCGGCAGGTTCTATCAACCAAGCCCACCCGTACAGCAGCCTGTCCAACACATTCCCCCTCCTATAGAAAAGATAAATAATAAGCCTGAAGAGGATGCCATCCTCAAACAGTTGAAGAAGACCCAAGCCAACATTTCCATTTGGAGCCTCATCCAGTCATCCTTCCTACATCGCCACGCTCTTTGCAAGGCATTAAATCAGTGCCAAGCTCCAGTTGATATTTCCCCCAAGACCTTGGTAGCTTCCCTTACTAGCTCAACCAGGGCTTCTTCCATCTCTTTCACTGATCATGATTTACCAAGGGAAGGAGAAAATCACAATCAGGCGCTATACATAACCGTGATGACTCAAGGAAAAATGGTCCCCATGGTTTTGGTGGATAATGGGTCAGCTCTGAATGTGTGCCCCTTGAAAGTGGCAAGCTGCTTAGGACTTGGTGC
>CANXYC010710865.1:0-11864 GCA_948193065.1 Aleurites moluccanus
GAAAGAGTTTCAAACACAAAGGTAAAAGATCTTAAATCTTTAATCTAATCTTTGATTTTAATCAATATAGAGATCTTGGATTGAGATTTTTTTTATTTTTCGCTGCGCCTAACGGCCTAAATCCCAACAATTTCTACTTTCCAAGGATCCTTACTACCCCTGGTATCCTCTATCCTTCGTTGGGAACAAGGATGTTCTTTTGTTTCCTTCCTAACCAGAGAATCATTAGAGGCCACCTCTGCCTCTCTGCTAATTTCTCTATCTTTGTCACATTTTGGTTCCGAAGCACGTTCTCGCTGTCTCTCAGAATTTTGGGTCCTAGATAGTTAGTTTCCTAAATTGCCCCTGAAATTTCACTTATTTACGATGTTGCCATTCTATTGATTTTTCATCATTCTTAATACTTTTTCATACTTTCTTCATATCATTAACTATCATTATTCTTAATCTTTCATTATCCATTTATCTGAGAAAAAAATCTTTAAATTTAATATTGTACTAATTCCTTAAGCTGAATAATTATCATCGATGTTATCAATCCGATACTAAATAAAACTTCCTAGAAACTGCAACATAATTTCAGGGTATTACGTTATCTTATTGGTTACCCATTTGTTTATTTGCCTTACTACCTAGCCTATATGTATAGTAATATATATTTGACTCACTGAGTATTTTATACTCACCCAATTAGTGGTTTAACATTTTTCAGGTCAGGAGTAAAGGTGGTTCCCAAGCTTTCTTCTCCATTTGGGACTATTCTTCTTTTGTAATGTAATTATCAGAGTTTGAACTTTTTTTTTGTAATCCTAGTAGCTCCATGATACTATAATTAAGTGAGCTAGTAATGTATAAAACTGTTGTGTAAATATTACTTATAACTGTTAAAATGCTAAATATAATATGATTATAATAATGATAATATCAAATGATGATGATAGATGAAATAAGAATATTAAATATTATCACGATCCACTTTTGGGCCACGACGGTCCTAGGACACTGGTAGACTTAAGATTATCGAAAACCCATAGAACCCATGAACAATCCATATATCAATCATTCAATCAATATTAACTCATTCATCAATACTTAAATCCCATTTATTACTTATAAATTTTACAGAAAATTTGCCAGAGTTTCCTTTATAATTTTAACCTTATTCTCAACCTAAAATCAGGTCTTTCATAAATTACACAGCCTGCACGAAAATTATTTTTTTTACACTCCCAATAATTTTCCATCCTTATACCCTCAACTTCACAGTTTAATATACATACATAGCACTTCTAAATCTCTTTTAAAACATATGAATATCATTTTAGCATTTTCAGTATCACTGTCTCTATCACTTCACTATCATTGTCATTATCAATCATTAAGTATTATATATTACATTTTGAATGCCATTGAATCATCAATTATTTTAATATTCATACATCATTATAGTACTTAATCACCTAATTATACACAGTACCATGAAGCTCTAAGAAGTGACACTTATAATCTTTAGAGAATAATATTCTACCTCAATGTACTTGACATTCCAAGTTAGAAAAGAAATTGACTTGAAATTAGCTTCCTCTATCTCATCCCTGTAAAAATTATAAACCACTATTTGATGAGTATAAAATACTCTGTGAGCATATATACATCATTAAATATGAGATATAAGCATATGATAATAAAAAATATCAATGGTAGTCAAGTGTCAATAAATACAATGAAAAATATCAATATATTCAATTTGCTTGTCAAAGATTAATTAATTTGCACACCAAATATCTTTGGAAGTTTGCAACAGGTAATAATAAAATCGACAAAAGAATGGCCATCAATGGTAAGCAATAAGATATAAGCTTGGAATCAATGAACATGTAATTAATACTCGTATCATGTAGATAAGACAGATAAAGGGCTAGAACAGTATGGAGTATATGTAAACATAAAGTTAATCTCATATCAGTAAGCATAAGACTGATCAGGTCTTACGGCTAGGACCAAAACCCTTCCCAGCTAGGGCATTAATAAACAATGTACACATTGCCGATAGTATGTACCCACTACCCTGTTGGAGCGGTAGCTCTAGCAAATCCACATGTAAATAGGCCAATAGAAATCAATAACAATATCAAGTATTCATTAAGAACATTACGGTACAATGACTTTTGATCGATATATATGGCTTACTTTTCAATCAATGTCAATACATTTCATGAATCATGTATCGTTTTCTTTACTTGATACAAAGGTAATAATTAACAATAAATATCATAGAATGTGGCTAAACATTTAATGTGCATACTTTTAGGAGTAATTCAGTTACATAGTCAATTAAGTACAATAGGCATTTCAATATCAATAACAATCAATGGATTTAGTGATTTCAATCATAAGAATGATCAACAATAGCAATATGGCACTTAACCAAGAAAGAAACATGTTCATTGGGTCAACAAATTAAAACATGGGTATGCATAATGATGTATACATTACTCACCTTAGCATATGACTTATACATTTCCCTTTTCCTTTATCCTTGATTCCTTGCCTTATCTCTTATGGTATACCCATCATGTCTCTTATTAATTCTCTACTCTACATATCCAATTAATTTCCATTTAGATACTATTTAGCACAAAATTACATTACTTATACTTATATTAAAGAAAATTCCTCAAATTTTCAAGTTACTAGGGTTTTTTTGTGCAAAATTCTTTACTGGCAGCCTGTGTTCCTTATTCCATATCTCTTTTTATTCTTATCTAATTGCTTCAATTCTTATTCCTAATTATAAGGTTCTAACATATCCAAAATTCACATTAAATTCATTACTACATAATTTATGGTGTTAATTTAAACTTAAGCCTATAACCAACCTTGTTACCCTATATTCTGCCTGCAATTAACTCAGTCAATACTTAACCAATTACTATAATTCCTTTTCCTATTGAAAATAAGCACATAAATTATAACATATCCAAATTTCAGAATTTTTCGATCACTGAACAATTATTAGTGAATTTCCAAAGTTAAATTACTACCCTGAAATCTCTATCCAAACATGCCCTGTTTCCATGCCTTTAATTTCGTACTCATACAATTACAAAACCATTTTACATTCATTTAGATAACATATAAATGAACATCTTTCATGTTTAACACTTTCTCTAATTCAAACTTTAAGATCCTTATATTAATAGAACTCTGTAACCTATGTTCTGTTAAATAGTCATTCCGGACAGTCTATACTTATGACCTAATATATCATAACCCATAAATCTAATTAAAAAACCCTTTTACAGAATTACAGATAAGACATAAATTAACACTTTTTATGTTGAACACTTCTTCTAATTCTTTCTTTATCATTATGTACAATAAAAATACAGTAGCATTTTCTAAAAAACCTAATTACAGACCAATTACAATTTTTACTCAATAACTCTTTTTTCACTTCGAATTTTCTAAATTTATTTTATAGACTTCTAATTAACATATTTATATATAATTTTCATGTTTTAACCATCTTCAAATTCAGTCATTAAAATTATGTAATATTAGCCAAAAATTACTGCCTTAAAACAAAATTCAGAAACTATATATACCCTAACTCATTCTTTACATTTTTAACTTAATTACCTCAATTATTTGCCAAATCAAACCTTAGAACTCTTAAATAGAATCAAATAACTAAGTTAGGAGGCTTTACCTTGAATTAAATACTTGAATTTCATCTTCTCTTTTCTCCATCAAATTGCTTGAACATAATTTTTCTATCCTATTTTCTTCATAAAGCTTCTTCCTTCTTCAATTTCCTATCTATTTTTGGTTGATTCTTTGGAAAGGTTGGAAGACTTATTTCTTTAGTTTTTCTCCCCTCCATGGTTCGGTTCTCCTCTCCAAAATGTCAGCCAACATATCATCTTTTATATACACCAATAGCCAACAAAAAAATTGAAGATAAAAGTAATAGAAATTTCTAGATTTTTTGTGATTTGTCACCTATTTAATTAATTAATAAATCAATTAATCATTTTTTCTATAAAAAATTTATCCCCTCCACCACCATGGCCGGACACCTAGCTTATTTCTAGAATGGATGGGTCTCACAACTTTGTTTAATTATACTTTTGGCCTAAAATTTTCCTTATTTGCATTTTGACCCTAAAACTTTCTGTAATTTATTCTGTCTATTATGTTTAGATTCAACCTCAAGTGTGGGGAGTGAAATACCTTATTTTAAGTTGTTCTATTATTTAAAAATAGTTCTGGGTCATTTCTGGATCTCAGACAGTGGATTTCTAAAATTATTTTCAAAGTTGTCATTATTTATAATTTTGTTATTACTCTTATTTTCAGTGTTCCAAAATATTTTTCAACTTTTTCTTTTCACCATAATTTCATATAAAATTAACTAACTTAATTCCCCCAGGTTTGGGTCAAAAATTCTTAAATTAGCCGGACTGCTATTTTTCCAGCAGTGTTCTGGACACCGATAATTTTCGGAAAAGTATCTCATTGACATTCCAACCGTGTCTCTAAAATTATTTCTAATTATTTCAATGATTTCAACCCAAAAACTAAGAACTAGATCATACATTCAAGATAAGATCTCTTAGGGTATTACAAATATATAATTGTTATAACAGGGAATAATTGTGAGTTTATAGCAGGGTTCTACGAGTGTTAGTAGTATAAGCGATTCTCACATCCTAGGATCGTCATGTCCCAAAATTGGGATGTGGCAACCCAAGATAGGAGAATATCATCCTAAATTAATCTTCATGAGATTAATTTAACAAAAAGAAGAAGAAAAAGAAGAAGAAGAAGAAACTAACTCAACCAACTCGAAAGTGGAACTCCAATCTGGCAAAGCGCTTTGACCGCCTCCGATCTGCAAATCTATAAGGAAGGCATAAATCAGACTTCCTAAGATTAGGATTATCAATATAAGATTGATCGATGGGACCAATCCAAACTTGGCCTTCAATCTAACTGAAAGCCACATTTATTTTCCAACCAGGCCAGAAATCCTCTCGCAAAAGGGGCGAACAACGTCGGATTTTGATTCCCATTCGAAAGGATTCGTAGGCATGCTCCAAAGGGGAGAAGCAAATCCACAAAACTAGAATATCCTTTCTCACATACACCCAAAACCCAAATATATTTCCTCACATTTTCCTTACCTCGTCTTTCTCTACACCTACCTCTCTCTCATTTTCACACCCAGTATTCATCCTTTCTGCCACCCAATACCACTCTCACCTCTTTCCCATCCATCAATCCGATAAGTGGATTTGTGATTGACCTAGAGCACATAAGGGTTAGAGTCAATTCCACTGATTAGACAGATGCATCAAGGCTCTTGTGATTAACCTATAACCCTTAGGGATAGAGTTAACACCTCAATCTTAATAAAAATATAAAACTGATTTACATTTATGTGTTGCTTTCAATTAATAATTTATTTATTGTTTTAGCATATTATTTGTTCATAAATTCATAATTTTAAGTCAGAATCAATTTTAAGCTAAGTTAGAATTTCTTAAATCAAGAATCCAGTCCCCGATTCAGATCTGTTTAAAGGTCTAGGGCTTTTATCCAATGTGGAAAACTAAATTGGAGTCATTTTTAGTTTTTTCTTTATATTTTCTCATTAAAATAAAATTAAGGTGGCAACTCCACGAAAAACTATTTTCAAAATAGTTTTGAACACAAAATAGTTTTCAAAATAGAATGAAACACTTTTTCAGTGAATTGATAAATAGAACTTCTAGCCTGCTAGGTACTCCAGTGACGTCGAATTGGACTCGAAGAAGCGTGCCGGTTCTTCGAGGTGGTGCTCGGGTGAGGCCTTATAGCTAGCAACTCCATTGAGAACTTATCATTTTTTAAAAAATAAAAAAGAGGACTACCAATTAATTTTTGAAATAAAATATTCTTTTCAAAAGAAATTCGAAACTTACCTCTTTAATTGAGACTGACTTTGCATTGTATTATGCATCACTACATAGATTCCTGATCGACCACCAGTTACGATTTTTCAACCTGGAAATGAGTAACATTGACTTGGCAACCTTCCTGAGATATGTTAAGAGATAGTAAAAGTATCCAAACTCGCGATGAATCCTTATTCATGATAGGGAAGTATGCAAAACCGTTTGACCTACGCAAGTGCTTAGGTATATTGTTGCTCCACTGGACCCCGATTAAGCCTAGCCACCTAGCCTTCATGTAATTGACTATGGAATCTGACTCCTTCTTAAGGCCCATGTACTGTAATAATCAAATATTATGCTCATGAAACTAATTTTATCATACATACATGCATATCATGCGAACATATGCCAATAAATAAAACATGTTCTCTCATACCTATAAAAAGAAAACCCGGAGTAAAAAGTTAGACCGTTAGCAGTTACAAACCTTGAGTTAGTGAAACAAACCCCCTAAACAGTACAAATCCGATCTATATATCCAGATCCATTTACCCAAACAATACAAACCCGACCTGTACTTTATATCCAGATCCATTTACCCAGTATCTAGTTCCACCTATCCTAAACAGTGAAACTGGCCCACTAACCCATTTTCCTAAATAGTGAAACGGACCCACTGTCCCATTTTCCTAAACAGTGAAACCGACCCACTATCCCATTTTCCTAAATAGTGAAACCGACCCACTGTCCCATTTTCCTAAATAGTGAAACCTACCCACTGTCCGATTTCCTAAACAGTGAAACCGACCCACTATCCCATTTTCCTAAACAGTGAAACCGACTCATTGTCCTATTTCCTAAATAGTGAAACCGACCCACTGTCCTATTTTTTAAACAGTGAAACCGACCCACTTTCTCATTTCCTAAATAGTGAAACCGACCCACTGTCTCATTTTCCTAAACAGTGAATCGACCCATTGTCCTATTTTCCTAAACAATGAACCGACCCACTATCCTATTTTCCTAAATAATGAAACAGATCCACTGTCCCTTTTTCCTAAACAATGAAACCTATCCACTATTCCATTTACTAAACAGTGAAACTAACCCATTATCCTAAATAGTGAAACCGACCCACTGTCCCATTTTCCTAAACAGTGAAACCGACCCATTGTCCTACTTTCCTAAAATAGTGAAACCAACCCTTTGTCCTATTTCTTGAACAATGAAACCAACCCACTATTCTACCTTTCCAAAATAGTGAAACCGACCCATTCTCCCCCATTATCCTGAACAGTGAAACCGACCCACTATCCCATTTACTAAACAGTGAAATTGACCCACTATCGCGTTTATCTTAAACAGTGAAGTCGGGCCCACTATCTCACTTTCCCAAATAGTGAAACTGATCCATTATCCTAGAATGACCAAACCTACCAGTCAAAATAAAATAGTGAATTTGACACACTAAACTGAAGTCATGTCGAACCTCTGCACATATTTACCCATCAAGTTTATGTGTTCTTACCTACTAGCTTAGTGAACCTGATCCATCAAGCAAAAGTCATGTTGAACCTCTGCCCAAATTTACTCGTGGATCCAAACACCTAACTTAGAGGAAAATCCTTTTTTTTTCGAAAGTCGTTCATAGCAAAATCCCACTCATCTTTGTCAGAATCCACTTGTCACTATGCATAGAAGACCTACACCCCTTCCTACCAGTAACCCAATAAACTAATCCTTTTCCACTTTCATGTCATACAATGTACTAATGGCCAGTTCCCCCAATCCAAATGCTGCATTTATCATCACTCTCCTTTAAAAATAAGAGGAAAATTTTGAAGTTACCCTCAATTCCACCTTGGATGCCTAACAAACCCACTTTGACAGAGCATTGGCCGCTCAATAGAGCAGTTTCAAGGAAGCAATAGCTACTCAATAAAATAGTTTCCAGAATGTGATAGACCATGTGACCAATGTTCTAGTTTCCCAACACCGAGCTATCATTGATGAAGTTAAGGGATTGATGAATATGATTCGAGCCATATCCATTTACCCAAACTCCTCAACTATACCTGGTATCAACATAGAACCAAGCTCAAACACCTTCCATTCCTTTTGTCCTTTTCAAGAAAGAGAGATTTTCACCCAAATGCTCATGGAAAAATCCTTGAAGTGTAACCCCATCATGCCTAAACAAAATCATGCGGTCGAAAAGAGGTATAAAGTAGCCTTTTTGCCTCCAACTTTGACTCCCTAGTGAGAAAAAGGAAAAAGAGGTAATAACCATTACCAATAGACTCCTTTGAGAAAGGGAAGTCGAGAGTTCAACAATATGGTTTTGAGACAAAAAGGACAAAGGAATTTTGCAAGTATCACCAGAACACCTGTCACAAAATAGAAGCGTGTAAGGTTTTTGAGACAACGAATACAAGACCTAGTTGATAGTGGGAATATCCTCCTTCCACAACCAAAGTCAGGTCCAACAACCCAATCCAAGTATCCAGGCTCAGAAGACAGCCAAGAAGCCACCCTTTTTAAGTAGGTTTCCTTGATAGAAAATGGAGTAAAAACTGAACTTACCCATCTTATCCAACTAATATTAGCCCCACTTGACAATTGGCACTATGAGAAGCAGTCTAGTTTCGATGGTGAGTCACCTACCCACTCCAACTATCTAGTCGAGTCATATTTTGAGTCAAAAATAGATCATGAGTTAGTGCCTAAGTTAACTGAGTCATTTTCAACTTTTAAGTTTGTAAACTTATCAAGTCTGTCTTTTAATTTTGAAGTAACCAAAGAAAATGAAACTTTCATCAAAAATGAAAAAACTTGATCTTTCTTACTTTTTCTGTGTCTAACCTTTCACTTCCTAATGAGTCCAACCTGAATGAGATATCAAAAGAAAGTGAGAAAAACAAAATAAATAAAGAAAGCAAAGAATCAATTAATCTTGGCACTGATGATAAAATGAAAATCACATACATTGCATCTTCATATTTTGATAAAATAACCTTACGCATTGCCATCAAGAAGTTAATGGATTTCTTCGCTTGTGAGATGAAAGATATGCCAGAGATTGATCCAAGCATAATAGTTTACAAAATTCTTACTTATGATCATATTAATCCTATTAAGTAGAAACTGAAAAGACTCAAAACAAAATTATCCTTGAGTGTTAAGGAGGAAGTAACGAAGCTGCTAGACAATGAGTTCATTGAGCCTATCACTTATACTTCGTGGTTGACCAACATAGTACAAGTTCCTAATAAGGATGAGAAAGTAAGTGTCTGCGTGGACTACAAAGATCTAAACAAAGCCTATCCTAAAGACGACTTCCTTCTCCTCACATTGACTTATTAGTTGACTGCATGACAGAATCTGAGGTGGTCTCCTTGACTAACTTATATGCAGGGTACAATCAGATTGAAGTCAACCTATTTGACAAAGAGAAGACAACTTTCATGTCTGAATGGGTACTCACTACTACAGAGTCATGCCATTTGGACTCAAAAATGTTGGGGCAACCTATCAGAGGATGGCCACCACTCTCTTTTATGACATGATCCATAAAGATGTTAAAGTGTATGTGGATGACATGGTCATCAAATCTGAGATAGCTTAGGGACACTTACATGCTTTAAGACAATTCTTCCAAAGGCTCAAACAATACAACTTCAAATTGAATATGACTAAGTGCTTATTTGGGGCATCCTCTGGTGTGTTTCTAGGGTATATGGTTAGTAAGAAAGGCATATATCGATCCATCCAAGTTAAGAGCCATTTTAGAAATGCTGCCTCCCAAAATAGAGAAGGAAATCAAGGGTTTCCTAGGACGGTTACAATACATTAGCCGGTTCATAGCCTAATTAGTCGATACTTGTGGGCTTGTGTTCAAATTGTTAAAGAAAATATCCCCCCCTAAGAATAGAATAAAGACTGACAAAAAGCTTTTGAGAAAATCATGGAGTATCTGATGAATCCACTTATATTTCAACCACCTAGACTGGGAAAGCCTTTGCTACTGTACCTTTTAGTCACTCAAGAAGCTATGGATGTGATGCTCGCCTAGAGCGTAACAGATTCACACAAAGAGAATGCCATCTATTACCTAAACAAGCGTATGATTACTCATGAGCTCAAGTACAACCGGATTGAGTGACTATGCCTTGCTTTGGTATGGGTGTGCCTTAAGTTATAGCATTACTTAGTTTTCTACACCACCTACATCATAGCTAACAAAAGCCCCCTGAAATTTCTCATGAAGTGGTCAGTTCATGACAGTAAGATGGCGCGATGGTTAGACATACTAGTGGCATTTGATATGAAGTATGTTTCGAAGAAAGCGGCAAAGGAAGTGTCATAGCTGACCAACTAACTGCAGAACCTATCGAAGGTGATGGGTCCTTTAAGCCAAAATTCCTTGATGAAGATGTGATGGAAATAAAACCCGAGGTATGGAAAATGTACTTCGATGGGGCAGCCAACAATAGAGGGTATGGTTCCGGTATTGTGATAGTCACACCTCAAGGAGAGCATTTACCTATGGAAATCAAGCTGGCTTTTGTGGTGACTAATAATAAAGCTGAATATGAAGCATGCATTTGTAGACTAGAATGTGTTGTCAACATAAGAATTAATTATCTCAAGGTCTACGGAGATTCCAACCTAATTATATCCCAAGCTCTTGGAAAATGGAAAATTAGACGAGAGCTTTTAGTTCCTTACTATGAGTATGTTTATGACTTAGCAAAGAATTTCCATGAATTGTCTTTTCATTAACTGCCCTGAGCAAAGAATCAATTCGCTGATGCTTTGGTGACTTTGGCCTCTATGATTGATATGATAGGAACTGAGATAGTCTCCCCAGTGGTTATCGAAGTTTGAAGATAGCTAGGGTATGACACAACTTATATGCATATCTAAGTAGCAGATGATAAGACATGGTTTTGGGATATATTTAATCTAATCAGGAACTACAAGTATCCAAAAGGAGCCTCCAAATTAGATCGGAGAACCCTGAGACAATTGGCAAGTGGTTTTATCCTAAATGGTGATGTGTTGTACAAACGGACTTGGGATAACATCCACCTCAGATGTGTAACAAAAGATGAGTCCTATTGGATAATAGAATGGGTCCACAGAGGTGAAGAAGGCTAGCATATGATTGTTTTACTTTAGCCTGCAAGATCATGAACTTAGATTATTTTTGGCTGACCATGAACAAAGACTATGCTCGATTTGTACAAAAATATCATAAGTGTCAGATATTCATAAAACTTCAGAAATGACCTCTAGTCCCTCTAAATCCAACTGCAACTCTATGGCCTTTTGCCACTTGGGGCATCGACGTCATCGGGTGCATGTCACAACCCAATTCCCGCAGTCGGATCGCGACGGTCCTAGGGCACGGGAGATGCTAATGGCGACCGGCACCCGTAGAACCCAGTATTAATCACATTCACAATATACATATATATTTATCGTAGCGGAATAAAACTTATTGATCATCTGTTACACATGGCATATCTATGCATATATATATATCCAATCAATCATAAAATACTATTCATTCTGAAATACTATCTCATATATCCTCATAAACATATATATATCTGTTCATGTCCTAGCTAACCCATACATACCCCATGGAGCAGTTAGATATGAGCATCCAAAATACAGAGTACAAAATATATATATATACATCAGTAGTGTTGGCAGAAATCCCAGGATGATGAACGACAGTATTCTGCAATCTACTCCTCTCCTAAAATAAGGAAACAATGAACATCGGTAGCTCTGTTATGACGTATAAGGATCAATATCAAGAAACAACACATCAGTGGATACCATGATGCAACAATGGTATCCTCAATCTCAACAAACTCGATATCAATCAATCAATAGCAGTTAAGTAGTAAT
>CANXYC010710875.1:0-10539 GCA_948193065.1 Aleurites moluccanus
TTATCTATGTAATGACTCCTTAATTATATTTATGGGTCTTTCTATAGTAGCTCCATGGTATGTAATAATGAATTTAGTAATGATATTATAAAAATGGAGCTATGTTAATGAGATGTAATTATTACACTATATATGCAGTGTAAAGAATTGGATTGGGAAAAATGATAACAAATGTGGAATGTATATTGTAGTAAGAGATGAGTATGGAAATATAAGTGTTAATTTATGCAGGTTGTGTTAATGTTGGTTATGAAGAGAGGGACTTTGGGTCCTGGGTATTAGATTGTAAAAGTAGAGTAGTTATGGTAAATTTTCTGTAGAAAATGCAGAATGGGGTTCTACGGGTTTAGGTGGCCTTATGCCTTCCCCATACCCTAGGACCGTCATATCTCTTGAAATGGGGGATGTGACAAGTTGCCACCTTAATTTTTATGAAAAAAGTAAGGAAAAACCCAATTTGACTCTAAAATTAACCCAAAGATAAAAATCACTAGACTTTCTAATCGGGGTTGAGCTCGGGGTCTAGGTTTTTGATTTTAAGTAACTCAAATTTTGCTTTTTATTTAACTTATGATTAATGAAAAATATATTTTTATAGACAAGTTATAAAAATGACATTTTAATATGAATAAAGCATAATAAACAAATAATTTACAACATTCATTACATAAACAATAAACAATAAAGTAAAAAAGCAAAAGTAAAGTAAAGGAAATTAAACATTACATCTAAACCCAAAAATAGGGGATGTCAACTCTAACCCTTATAGATTTTAGGTTGACCACACATTTCCTAAAATAACATAAAATCAAATACAAAATAAATTAAGAAAAAAAGAGTTTTTTTAGTGTTTTTTGATTTGAAGCTATGAAATAGCTTGTATGCGTATCACTTTGCATGTGAATCAAAACCCACACAATTCTCCCTTTTTGCAAAGGGGTTAGGTTTGGTTTTAAGAAAAGTATGATTTTAACCCTTATCTTTTATCATGTTTTGATTCTTTAATTGATATTTTATCAAATTAAAGAAGGGTAGAAGAAGAGAGATGAAATTAATTGTTCTTTTAGTTTGATGCTTTACCAAATTTAAGAATGGTATAAGAAGAGAGACGGAATATGCAATGCATTAACTTGAAAAGATTTAGTTTAGAAATAATATCTTGCTTCGTGACTTGGGTGGAAGGCGTCTTAGAATTCTTCCAGATCAGAGTTTGACTTTTCATTAGAATAATCAAATTAGTCCAAAAGTCCAAATTAATCTTTAATTATTAGTCAAATTAAGTTCAAAGTGATGCTAAATTGACTCAAAGAAAAATCAATTTAAGTTTCCAATTGCTAGAGTAATTCTTCTATTCCTTCAAACTCAAAGAGAATTTGAAGAAATTGGTTCAAAATAAAAAAGAAGTGAACCGCTTATGTTAAAGAATATAGAATAAGGAGGGAAAAGGAAGAGCCAGTTAAGGATAAATCAACTTAATTGTTATGATGTAAGTTTTGGAGGCTATTGGACCTTATATTTATAGAGGAAAGGCTGGAGGCTAGGTCTGGATGAAAAAATGATGTGAAAAACAAAGAAATACTGTCGAAGCTTCTTGGCGGCGCTACCCGTCACCAAGGCCTCTTGGTGGATCTACCAAAGAGCCTTAGCAGTGCTGCCAATGGCCTTTTTGCAGTCTTGCCAAGTGCCACGTGACACTTCTGGCTTCTTTTGATCCGATTCATCTGGTTTAAAGGCAGTTTGACCCTGATCAATTTGGCATGATCTGGTTTATCTTTATTGAAGGCAATTTTGACCTCCTATCAATCTTCGATTAGTTTAGCATGGTCCCAAGTCTACTTGGGGTAAAAAAACACATGTTCACAGACATAAGCAGTGTCACATCCCGATTTTAGAATGCGACGGTCCTAGGATGCAGGAGATGCCAGAGACGACTGACACCCGTAGAACCCATCATCACATCTATCAATCATATACTATACATATCAATCTATAACCACATATCACATAAACACTATTCATTCTGTTACTCTTTCATTCATTCTGTTACTTTCTGTAAATACCATCATCATTTACACATTTACATATATACTCCAAAATATATCATACACATATATATACAATAGATATATCATACACATATATATACAATATGTCTATACCATTATACAATACCCATGAAGCATCTAGTACACATATATAAAAATACGATGTTTAAATAATTATATTGTCTTTACAAGACTGCAGAATTTCTCTGAGAAACAAAAGTCAAGAATCTGCCTCTACTCTGCACCTGAAAAGGAAAAAGATGAGAGGGTGAATAATGATTACTCAGTGAATCTAATATGCATCGACCAATAACAATGGCTCGGATATCAATAAGAATAGGCAGATATTCAATGAATAATAATCTGCTCATCAATAACAGAATACAGTATATAATTGTATAATCAATAACAGTACAATAGAACTGTAATCAAGTCAATGGAATCAATATACATCATATAGATATGATAGATAAGACAGATATAAGGCTAGAAAACTTGTAGAATATGTGTGAAACACATAATCAATCTCATATCATAGGTATCAATATACATAAGACTGATCAGGTCTTATGGCCAGGATTGTTAACCTTTCCCAGCTAGGGTATCACGTAAAGTCAATATGCACATTGTCGACAGTATGTACCCACTACCCTGCCAGAGAGGCAGCTCTGTCAAATCTCATCGGAATCAATAAGAACATGTAACAAGTCAATAGATATCATTATACAATATCAATCTCATCAAGTAGCAGTAGCTTGTGAATTTAATCGAACGAGACTGCGATATAGCAATGGATAATAAATATAAGAAGCAATTAATAATGGTATTACGATTAGCAATTAACATTGGATTGAATCAAAAGTTGGACAAATCAAGTAAAAAAGTTGGCTTAATTAGCATGCCAATGTCGTTGGAAAACGATGACATTCAAATGATAGGCCTACCGATGAAATCAATGGTAGGCCTATGAATTTGAACTAGGCATTTCATCGAATACTTGGTGTGCAATATTCAAGAGACATGTTGGCAAGGTTTTGGTGCAACATTGAAATTGTCCCAATATCAATCAACAAGTACACAATGTAGGTTATTCAATAGGCATTTGGTTTCCAATAATAAACAATATACAAAGGATCAAATAGGCATAGGAAACCAAAGGAAAACAAAGCAAAAATTCAAGGAAATCATGCCATACATGGTTCGGCCAAACATGGCCTTTCAAGGTAGGTTTCCAAACTTCAATTCAACACATTTGGCATTACAAATGATGCATATTAAACTCACCTATCACTTCAAATCACTTGAATTGCACACTTTGCCACCAAAGTCTTCAAAGTAGGCAAAAATGACAACTTTTCAATTTCTTGATCTCTACATCAATTCAATCACATATAAACCATCTATTTGTTTCCAATTAACATAGTCTAACCTCAGTTAACACATACTAATATAAAATCAAAGATTTATTCTTCATAACTTTGAATTAGTGTTTTCTGTTTAGGGAAAACCTACCAAATGCATCAATTGATGCAATTAACTACTAAACCCATTCTAATTGACATCTAAAACATATGAATCAAGCATAAAACCAAACAAATCACATCTTTACCTTGGATTGAAGAAATGACCGAAATCTACATGGCTTGGATTCTTGAAATTTCTTGATTCTCCAAGCTAACCAATGATGGAAAACAATGAATTGAAGATTTGATTCAAGTTTTCTTTAGGTTTTCTCTCTGATTTTTCAAGAAAAATGGTGGGAGAAAATGGAGAGAAGCATTCGCCAACATATGAAGAAGAAGAAGAAAATAGCCAAAAATTTCATAAGGCATGCTTATATATTAAGTGAAACTTGGCAAATTGTATTTTGGTCCTTAAACTTCCCATTAATCACAATTTTTTCACATTTCCTTCTGTAATTTATTCTGTCAATTTTCTTAAGAATTGGATTTCAAAGTGGGAATTCAAATAGCTTATTTTTATTTATACTTTATTAAAAAAAAAAATACTTTCAGAGCTATTCTGAAACTTAGACAGTCGATTTCCTACTATTCCCTTGAAGTTTCACTTATTTACGATTTTGCCATCACTTACTTTTTCAGTGTTCCTAAATATTTTTCACCTCTTTCTTTTTACCATAATTACACATATATTTATGTGATTCTTTACCCTCTGGCCTGACTCCGAAATTCTTCAGTCGACCGAACTACTATTTCGCAGGCAGTGTTATCAACTCCGACGTTTTCCGGGAAAGAATCTCATATACATTCTAACTGTGTCTCAAAAATTATTTTTCATTATTTCAGTGTTTTCAGTCCAATAACTAGATATATTGTTGTTCAATCATGGTAGCATTTTCTAGGGTATTACAAGCAGTCTCATGTAAAATCCAACCTCCTTAGACATAACTATACAATGTATAATTAATTGTACAATTTCACAATGCCATTTCTAAAAAGATCACATAAATAATCATATTCTTTGCATAATTAATAATTCACACTAGCCCTAAGAAATTGAAGGAGAAATGAAGCATATAACAACCTATCATATAATTTGTACAACCCATTTTAATCAACGGTAAATATTGATCTCAATTACCTTTGAATTTCCATAACACATATCCTCAATGTATGTATTGTTCACTCTAATTATCCATCAATCCATGAATGGAGGGCTATACGAAATCGTAGCTGTATATCCATAGTTTCTTGGAACTTTTGCTAAAATCAAGAAGCAAAATGTGTCTCTCTATCATACATTATCATTAATGGCACCCATAAGCCTTACAATCTTATCACATATATTCATAGTAACTTATTCCCATTTCCATTCAGATAACTGCATCTCCTGCGGCAAATTTGATAACCTTTGGCGTTTAATCTTAACCTATTGACAGACTAAGCATGTGGACACAAACTTTGCCACATTTTCTTTTCATATTAAGCCATCAATAAATATCTTTTAAATCATGATACACCTTGGTGATTCTAGGATATACTCTATAAGAAAATAATGGACCTTTCTTAAAATTCGATCTTGGAGTCCTTTAACATCGGGCACACATAACTATTTATCACATTTCAATTTACCATACTCAACTGTGAACTCTAATGCTTTACCCTTTTGAACATCTTTCTTTAACTTCATAATATATAGATTCAAATCTTATGTTACTTAAATATCATCAATTAACAATGGCTTAACCCGAAATTGGGCTATCAGAGCCTGGTTACGATCCTGGGATCCCAAATCTAACTCCATACCCATATCAATTAGCTCATTCATTTCACGAATCAAAGATTTTCTGATAATAGAGATGTGAGCTAGACTGCCCATAGTCTTTTGATTAAGAGCATCTGCTACTACATTAGCTTTATCCAAATAATAAGGGATTTTACAATCATAATCCTTTAACAGTTCAATTCATCTTCGTTGCCGAAGATTCAGATTCTTCTACTGCAAAAATATACTCTATACATGTTGTAGACCTTTATGATTCATGAAAATTTCACACTTAACATCATACAAACAATGTCTTTAAATATTTAATGTAAAAACTATTGCTGCCATTTTCAAATCATATATCGGTTAGTTTATCCCATGCTTCTTTAACTGTTGAGTAGCACATGCAATCACTCTTATATTTTTGCATTAGAACACATCCCATTCTAACTTTGAAAACATCATGGTACATTGTGAATTCATCATCCTCTGATGACAATGTTAACACTAAACCACTAGTGAGACAAGACTTTAATGTTTGGAAACTATGCTCTCACATCATATGTCCATTGATACTTTTCTTGTTTACTGATCAACTTATTCAATCAGAGTTGCAATCATAGAAAAATCTTTTACAAATTTCTTGTAGTAATCTACCATTCCAAGAAAGCTACAATCTCAGAACATTAATAGGCTGAGACTAGTTAACTACTACTATTACCTTTTAGGTTTAACCTTGATACCATCTTTACATATCACATGACTCAGGGAACACATTTCAATTAGCCAAAACTAGCATATAGATATTTTTGCAAACATTTGATGCTCTCGTAGTGTCTATGACACAGTCCTCAAGTACTCTACATGATTCTTTTCACTCTTAGAATAGATAAAATTGTCATCCATGAACATTATGTCAACTTACCCAACAATTTTTTGTAATTGTATCTTTAGCTCTTTCAACTCAGTAAGTGCCTAGATACACCTCAATTTCAAACTCTATCTCTCTATCAGGGGTAGCCTTGACAACTCCTCAGGAAATACATCAAGGAACTCTCGGACCATAGGTATCTGATCAATCCCAATTAAAGTCTTTTACACATTTACTACATATGCTAGATACGTTGTACAATTCCTTCTTTATCATCTTTCTAGCCTAAATATCAGGAATGAAACTAATTCTAAATTCGTAGTTATCACTCTGGCAACCAGAATTTGACTTTCTTTTCATAACAATCAATAACTGCTCAATGTACAGTTAACCATTCCATACCAAGTATTATATCAAGTTGTAACACATGCAACTCTATCACATTAACACATAAAAATATCATCATCAATTTCAATATTACATCTTGGATAACAATAATTCACTTTTTATACTTTTCCTCATAGGTATAGTTATCTCTATGGGTATATTCAATAAAATTCTCTCTCTATTTAACTGTGATGCAAACAAAAGAATGTATGACACTAGAGTCAAACAATGCATTTGTTATATCATTCTATATTAAAATCATACCTATATCTGCATTATTAGATTTTTGTGTCTCTTGTATTTTAACAGCAAAAACTCTTCCTTGGCCTCTACCTGTTGGGGCTTGACTACTGTTAGGACCTTGTCCTTTACCTCTACCCCTACTAGGAGCCTTTTTAGACACATTTTGATTCATCTGTACTGTAGGCTGAGACTCTGTAGTAGATGGCTGCTGATCGCCCCATAAGGGACATCTGTTAATGAAATGGCCATGATGCCCACATTTCAAGCAAGCACCTGACTGTCTACGACATTCCCCTCCATGCCTTCTACCAAAAAAATCACAAATGGGCATACTAGGCATCTGTGTAATAGGCCTAGAAGATCCTTATGAATAAGTAGATATTGATTGTATTGGTGGCCCTCTACTCTGAGTCCTCCTCCTCTGGCTGCCCAATGGAGGTCTCTGATCAAATTTGGGCATAGGCTCTATTTGTCTAGATTGGGAGCTGGCCTCACCTCTTCTAGTCTGAGAAGCAGGTCCACCTTTCCTTTTCTGATCTCTTTTAACTCTTTCATACTTATACTTTTCTTTCATTTGATTTGCTTTGTCAATGATAGTAGTCAGAGATGTAAACTCTGTAGCAATCAAGGCATTGTGAAGTGAGGTATGTAATCCTCTCCTGAATCTTACAATCAAGTCTGCCGTAGAAGGAGTAATACGTATAGCATATATGCTCAATCTAATAAATTCCACAGTATACTCTTCAACAGATCTGTTACCCTGCTCTAGTTGTTCAAACTGAATCAGGTTTCTTGCCTTTACTCCTTCGGTCAAAAACTCAGCAATCAATCCTTGTCTGAACTTTGCCTAGATGGGAGGATGATCACCATACAATCTGGGCTCTATATATCTGGAAAACCATATCCAAGCTTTTCCTTTCATAAGCAATCCAACTAACTTAACTGCTCTAACATTGGAGCAAGGTAGTCTCCTAACCGCCTTTTCAATCTGCTCTAGAAAATCAATCGGCTCATCGCCTCTATCACCTCTAAACTTTGGCAGATTTAGCTTTAAAAAGCTAAACATAGTGACTCCGTCCTCATCAATAACTCGGCGGGCTCCCTGTACAGTAAGCTTGCCCAGAACCACTACTGGATGCACTGGAGCTACAGGAGCAGCAAGTACAACAGCTGGTGCAACCGAAAGTGGCACAACTGGTGCTATAGTAGGTGGCGGCATATTCTGTCGTTCTTGCCTCAATTCTACTATTTCTCATCGCAATTCCATCATTCCTTGCATCATTTCCATTCTCCATGGGTCATCGTTTTCCCTGGTTTCTTCTATCATTTGTCGAGATCTAGAACGTTTCTCTATCATTTCTCTAACAAGAGACTTATTAGAGGCTACTTCGGCCTCTCTTGTATCTTCTCTGTCTTTGTCGTCAGACATCTCTATCAATATAGACAAAAAAAAAATAGGAACAATCTCATTGCATTATGTTAACGCATAATACATATACACATTTGACGAACATATCAATAGACAGAATAGGAATTCCTATGCTCCATGGTTTACTTAACTCTACCCATACTGTACTTAGTTACTATTCCTCTGTAACCTATGCTCTGATATCTATAACTCAGAGCTCTGATACCACCTCTGTCATATCCCGAATTCGAAACGCGATGGTCCTAGGATGCAGGAGATGCTAGAGGCAATCGACACTCGTAGAACCCATCATCACATCTATCAATCATATACTATACATATCAATCTATAACCATATATCACATAAATACTATTCATTCTGTTACTCTGTCATTCATTATGTTACTTTCTATAAATATCATCATCATTTACATATTTACATATATACTCCAAATTATATCATACACATATATATACAATATGTCTATACCATTATACAATACCCATGGAGCATCTAGTACACATATATAAAGATACAGTGTTTAAATAATTACACTGTCTTTACAAGACTATAGAATTTCTCTGAGAAACAAAAGTCAAGAATCTGCCTCTACTCTGCACCTGAAAAGGGAAAAAATGAGAGGGTGAATAATGATTACTCAGTGAATCTAATATGCATCGACCAATAACAATGGCTCGGATATCAATAACAATAGGCAGATATTCAATGAATAATAATCTGCTCATCAATAATAGAATACAATATATAATTGTATAATTAATAACAGTACAATGGAACTGTAATCAAGTCAATGGAATCAATATACATCACATGGATATGATAGATGCGACAGATATAGGGCTAGAAAACTTGTAGAATATGTGTGAAACACATAATCAATCTCATATCATAAGTATCAATATACATAAGACTGATCATATCTTATAGCCAGGACTGTTAACCCTTCCCAGTTAGGGTATCACGTAAAGTGAATGTGCATATTGTCGACAGTATGTACCCACTACCCTATCGGAGAGGTAGCTTTGTCAAATCTTATCGGAATCAATCAGAACATGTAACATGTCAGTAGATATCATTATACAATATCAATCTCATCAAGTAGCAGTAGCTCGTGAATTTAATCTAATGAGGCTGTGATATAGCAATGGATAATCAATATAAGAAGCAATTAACAATGGTATTACAATTAGCAATTAACATTGGATTGAATTGTTAGTATAGGTGCTCTAAAGACAATCATTGTAATGATGTTTTTAGAAATATATCAATAAAAAGGCATTATTTATTAATTAGTAATTATTATTGTTTAGAGTAATATTGCATAACTGTGTAATAAAGTCCATGGTATAAACATAGCATGAAGGCATTCATGATATGATCATGATAGTGAGATGCTTATCATGTGTAATTATGTTTTAACTTAAATTTCCTTGGTCATAGAATCAATTAGAATGGACATTATTGATTCGGAAAGACTAGCACATGCGTATACTATTTGATTTGATGAAATCATCTGATCTTATAAAGATGCTAACATTGAGATATTTGAGTATAGCATATGGATGCTTACTAGGAGTAGTAATTGCATCGGAGTGATCGCAGGAGATAGTCATATGGAAATCTAAACAATGTTAATGACTTATCTCTGCATGGAAATATGCAAATGTCATTAGACTTGAGATGCTTAAGAGTGATCTAGAGTGAAGATGCTATACTTTAATTCCATACCTAGCTCTCCCAAAGGGTCTGCTTGTAGAGTGGACATTGGGTATAGTTTGACACACTCGTAGATATTTAAGTAGTCAATAAAGGATATCATAACTCCTGTTAGAAGGAGAGTTTTACCTAAGGCCTCTTGTATGAGAACATTACTGGAAATCTTTGGCCAAAGTGGATAGTACTTAGAGATGGTATCTAAGGAAATCATTTTAGTAATGATGCTCGGATTACAAGGAACTTCTGTTCGGGCTAAGTGTGGTGTAGCCAACTTAGTGGAGTTAACATAATGTCCATACATTAAACCGAACTTGGTAAAGGGGCATGAAGGGACTAGTAGCACAATATTGTCCATGTGTTAGGGTTTCTGCTTACCACTAGCAATTTCTGATTATTTAGGGGTCATGATGTGTGGCAAGATACTGCTCATGATCTACTTAAGTTAGAAAGGTTCAATTGGAGAATTGTTTATGAATTAAAAAAGTTTAATTCATATAATCCTTGTTGGACAAGGATTACCTTTTATGGAAATTTCCTATTTCGGAAATAGGAATTTCACTTGAGAGTTTCCTAAATTAATTTAAGGAAATAATTAAGGACTTGAGTTGCCATATAATTAGGG
>CANXYC010710909.1:0-10752 GCA_948193065.1 Aleurites moluccanus
TATATATATATATATATATATATATATATATATATATATATAATAATAATAATAATAATAATAATAATAATAATTATCTCATAAAATATCTATTATTATTTTAATTATTTTCAATTCAATTCTCAATTAAATTCCAATTAAATCTCCCAATTTACGATCCTCTATTATTATCGATTTAAAAAATCAGACTGAATTAAAAATTATGATAAATACTGATACATATAAAATTATTTTTTTATTTTAAAAAATATATTTATCTCATCGCGTAAAGTTAGACAGCTTAAAATATAAATAAAAAATAATTTTATAATTTACTTTATAAGTGATTAAAAAAAATGCATTCACGAGTCAAGTCCTAAACCTTGTAATCAGTAAAATTTTGATATATATTCCGTGTTGAAAATACAATTGAATATAAAACATTCATTTAATTTTTGAGCCTCATCATCAGGTTAATGTTTGCATTATTACTTTTAAAATCTTATTTTCTGGTTAAGGATTGGTATTAAAGAGATTAATTTTCTTATTTTAAAAATATCATGTATATTAAGTACACTGAATAATTTATTTTAAAAGTAATATCATCAGGCTGGTTAAAAAAAATAAAAAAAGTAAAAAATAAATAAATTAATCTGCAACTAAGTTGAGTGAGAAAAAAATAAAAATTTTGATATATTACTTAAATGAAGATGATTATAATTAAATATAAAACTTTTAAGTTATAAATTAAAATTAAAATTATATTGTAATTTATAAAGCACTGAACTTTATTTTTGAATTATGTTTTTTTAATCCATTTCTTAAAAATACTCGTTGGAAAGAAAAAAAACCCAAGTTATATTATACAAACACAACACTAAACAGCCAATACATATAAGCAAATTCAAATTTGAAAAAGTAGAATACTAAGGAACAGAACTAATATAAAAGCATTGCCTATTTTGCTGGGCATGACCACAAAACAAAAACTGGTGCTTTCTATGGGAATTGATTGACGTAATTGTGGGTGGAGTTAAATTAACATATAAAAATGCAAAAATGAAAAACACATGCTTCATCGAATAATGAGAATTTACCATCATAACATCCACAATTTTTTTTGGTTTTAATGCCTCCACTTATACATCTACATGCATATGTCCAAAAATCTTACTAAATTAAGTTAAAATTTTGTTTGTTGTAGAATATGTAATTATTGGAAACATTGTCCATTTTGTATAGTTTTGGGTAAGTTGACCATATTATATTATATGTATTATTTAATCCATGCTCCATATAGTTTTTCATATTGCTCTAATTATAATTATACACCAAGAAAATGGTGAACATGCACTTCATCACCCATTGCCACTCAATGTTAATGCTATGATTCAGCTTCCAATTGGGCAGCATTATATAAATCTACAAGTTGCTCAATTCCATTAGACGCAACCCAATTGGAGCAAATTTCAAATTTAAAAGCTTAAAATATTTATTTAGAGTTTTAAATTTGAATCTGGTTGGAATTAGGGAAAAAAAAATCATCATTCTAATAAATTAAATAAGATTGAACTGGATAAAGTAACATAAATAAGACTACATAAAATTGGATTGGACAAAATTTTGATCAAATGCTATGTTAGGTTGGAAACAAATTGAACAAAATATATATATTTTAATATTACTTATAACATATAAATATATACTTATAACGTGGGTTGTATTTGGCAAGCTCTTCGCAAAGATTTAGCTAAGCTTAATGATTTCTGATGGAGAAAAAAATGGTCCATAACCATTATTGAGCTTTTACAATCCATTTTTTCTCCAATTATTCACTAATATTATATTATATTATCATGACAAAGACCAATGATATATGCTCTTGTAATCATAATAATTTGGAATATAATTTTTATTTATTTAATTTGCAAGTTATATATCACATCTTCTTAATAAAATAAAATTCTTGAATAAA
The DNA here is from genome assembly GCA_948193065.1 of Aleurites moluccanus. Classification (NCBI taxonomy): domain Eukaryota; kingdom Viridiplantae; phylum Streptophyta; class Magnoliopsida; order Malpighiales; family Euphorbiaceae; genus Aleurites; species Aleurites moluccanus. The sequence goes on from CANXYC010710909.1 coordinate 1,955, forward strand.
GAAAAATCATATTATATCTAGAGTAATTAATTCACCAGCTATTATTAATTTAATGACTAAAAGTATATTTCATAATCTAAAATATCAGTAAAATCTGAATTATTATCATTATTTTTTTAAAGCTAAAATTATTGAATTTGAATATTTTAATTTATAATTTCATTAATTTAGTTTAACCTCACATAAGTAATTAATAGTAATAAAAACAAGCTATATGTCTTTCTAACATCATTTCGAATTACCTTCTTTTCCGCTAACCATATAGACTATCCTACAGATTGGAAAAAAAAAAAAAAAATACCACATAGTTATGGGGATATAAATTTATATCCTATTTAAAATTTTACTTTTTTTTTTTTAAACATAAATCGTATTTATTTCTAATCTATTAACCTTAATTAAAAACTTAAAAATATTAATAAATAATTAAAAATTCATAATTTATATTTTATAATATTAGATTTTAAATTTTATATGCAAATAGATTTTGTATAAGTTTAAATTATTAAATTATTATTTTGATTGCTTCATTATTTATAATTTATAATTTATTTTATTGATTTAGTATAAGTACTAATTATGAGCAAATTAAAACATGAAACTTTTTTTTACTTAATTTTAATTTCATAAAATTTATTAAATTTTTATTTGATTATTAATTAAAATATTTTTTCATAAAATATTTAATATTTGGTAATGTATAATCACACATTCAAAGTTTTCAATGCAACTCATGCATAAATAACTAGTATATATTAAATGGTAAAACTGGAATCTTGATATGAGGATTTATAAAAGGTACTCAAAAATTGGAATTTTTGGAATAATTATAAGTCTACAACATTAATTACGAACACACGTACCCCTAGTTCAATGATCGATTTCATAGATTTAATTAGTTATTCAAATGTTTTAGTTTTCTCTGGATGTCGACAAAAGTTTCTTCAGGAAGAAGAAAATTCCTGAGTTCACATTCAACAAAAATCGTCTTAATTTCACTCTTGATAAATTGCTTAATAATTTCACGTTGAATCTTATTATAATCTAATATATATTATTTTTAATTTAACTTTGGTTTCAGATTTTGTTTTGTTTTTTTTTTTTTTATTGAGATGAGTATTAAATTTGATATTTTTCTATGTTAATTGAAATTTAATAACGCTTAAATAATTTAAGCAATAAATGGAGTGATCACAAATAAAACTATGTTACAAAAGCCATATAATTGAGTAAGTTTTACGTATATCATGTACTTCATCTGTATTAAAATAAATTTTCTAATTGTAAAATATATAAATATTAAATTTTTTTTTTATTATTTTAACATTTATTTTCTTTTAATTAAATACAACTATCTTCTTTATTATTTTAATATCTTTCTTTTAATTAAATATAATTATCTCTTTATTTTCAAAAGATGATAAATATTTTTATTTTTTTAAATTTATATTAATTATATAAGACCAAATATATGAAGGTATTATTGGAATGTTAAGAAAAAATATAGTTTAAATTAGAAAATAAAACAATTAAATTGGGCATATCAGAAAAAAATTATGATATTTTGAGACAAATGGAGTATATATTAATTTAATAAAATAAAAATATATAAAATAAAAAAATCTATATTTTTTTTACTAAAAAAAGATAAAAAATATATTAATTAAAATATTTAATCAATTATTGATTTGAATATATAAAATAAAAATGTACATTTCATATATAAAAGAATTGGTCTATATAATTAAAGATTCAATCCATTGGTAAGAAATGAACTAGGATTAGTTAGGCATGTAGCGACGAGAAATCAACTAATATTAGGCATGGCCATAATTCACTTAAAATTTATTAAATATCCGTTTTTAAATTTCGATCTCTTTCACAATCTTCTCAAATAAATTGTCACACATGTTTATAAATTTTTAATATGAACTACAGATATAGAATCACAACTCTGCTAGTCAACCAAGCAATTAAATTCCATATTCCAGTCCAAAACAAAGCTACTTCACCCATAATCCACACTTAATTAGGGGATAAATCCCTAACGACTTCCTTCTCTAACATTTGTTTAATTATAGTCAAAGATGGAGCCACAGAAGAGAGCAGAAACAAGAGAAGTTGATAATGTAGAGAAATGGGTTTACAATTCTTCTGTGGATCATAAAGGAAGAGTTCCTCTCCGAGCTCAAACTGGCGTTTGGAAAGCTTCTCTCTTTATTGTTGGTATATGGAGTAGTTAATTAATAATGTATTCATACCTATATAATCAATATTATATAATATAATAATTTTTTTCTAAATTTTAAATAATTAATACTACCAAATATAATTAGGCTCGTAGTTCTTTTGTAAGGTATTATTAATATATGTGTTGTGCATTGCTTTGGCAGCAATTGAATTCAGTGAGAGGTTGAGCTACTTCAGAATAGCAACAAGCTTAATCATTTACTTGACAAAAATAATTCATCAAGACCTCAAGACTGCTGCCAAGACTGTCAACTATTGGTCTGGTGTGACTACTTTGATGCCTCTGTTAGGAGGATTTGTTGCTGATGCTTACTTGGGACGATTTTCCACTGTTTTGATTTCATCTATAATCTATATTCTGGTGATTATCTCATCTTCTTTCTAGTTCAATTTATTTTATGATCATTATTTACATTTGACTTCATAATATATATACACATAATAAGAGACCATGAGTTTATTATATGATCATTCGATCTTATTTTAAAATTATTTATTGTAGAAATTAAAATTAAGGATATGAATTCATTCCCCCTTATACCAAATTTTCGCCAAATCAAATTTTAACCTTTATCGTGCACTTAACAGTTAATATATATATATATTCTTTATATCCCAAATTAACACTTTTTTTTATTGGCTTTTAGCAGGGCTTACTGCAGCAAATTTGATAGTCTCTGTGTGGTTGGCTCGCCGATATTCATACAAAAATGTGCAGAAAAATGATGTGTGTGCGCCTGATTGCTCATCAAATGATGATTGGGGAAGCTCAATGGCTTGAAATAAACATTTAGCTATTAGTGTGTAACATATCATAATATTCAGTGTTTTATTGATGATGATATTTCAATAAATATATTGCTAAAACACTGTTTTACAACTCTTGGTTTCTTATTTTTTTTTTTTTAGGTCTAATTACTAATCATCAGCCACCAACCATAGTTAACTGTAATTTTCAATTCAAACCCCATTGAATCGTTGGCTACTAAATTCACCAATTTGGCCGTTAAAAGAGTAATGCAAGTACAGAGACTAATTATGCTTAGTTCACAGGTAATAGGTTATTTTACATTCTTATCCGTGAAGAAAATATTTAAATGGAGGACGTTTTGAGTTTTTTATACCACTAGATGTTTGAATATATTGTATATATAATCCGATTGTTTTAACGACAGGAACGTAAAGATATATATTTATTTAAAAGTATATAAAAAATAATTATATTCTTTGTTTCATAATATAATATATATTTTTTATATAAAAAAAATTCATTTTATAATTTTTAAAATTAAAAAATTAAAAATCTAAGTTGGGCCTTAAGATTGTTTATTTACTAGGGCCGAATTTGGACATAGAGATTTAGGTATGTGTTCGAATTGTATCCAGCTTCTAGCCCACTTTCCCATTGTTTTTTTTTTTTTTTATCAAATTTAATCTGGATTAAGATAATTTTTCTCTATAATTGATTAATAAAAATATTTAAATAATCCAAATATATATTACTATTAAGATGCATAAAAATATTGCCATAATTTTAATCTTCCAAACTGTTTATATTTAGACGTTACACATTTTTAACATTATCATTCAAATAAAAAAAATGTTAAATACGGTAATTAAAGTATAATATTATTCTTATATATAATATGAGGTTAAAATTACATATGTATTTAAAAAATTTAGTAAAAATTAAGGTTCTTGTAAAATAATGGATGATATATATATATATATATGGATTAACTGTTTTACATGTAAAAGTATATATATCAAACTCCTTGCAGAAGAATATGCAGCAAGTAGGTAATGTTGAATTGGAAAATAGTTCGCATACTCCTGACGTGGATATGGTTTTGTCTGATGATGAAGAGGAAGCTGCAAGAGATCCCTACCCGAGGGATTATAGGTTTCGTCCTATCTTTAACTGGACCTATTATGATTTTGAACATGTTAGTTCGGAACTGCCTGGGGCAACTAGCAAGAATTTTATTCACGTCTTAGAAGAATGGATTATGTAATTTCATTGTACTAGTAGAGCCAAGAGTCGGTGGCAAGCAAGCTGATAGAGCAGGGGCAGAGCCAGATTGTTTTGGCAAAAATTTGAATAGCAGCTGCTTAGACAATTTTTATTGGCTTTTAGCAAGAATGACCGCTGCCAAACTATTTGTCTGTGTGTCTTTGGCTCGACGATATTCTTACAAACCTGTGCAAAGGGATGCGGACGGGGTTAATGATGCAGGGTAGAAATGTAAATAAAAGGCTAGCTAGCATTTACTTTGGAGATCATATTAACTGGGGCAATTCAATGGCTTAAGATACAACTTAAGACTATCCAATCCTTATAAATAACCATTTATATTTGCTACACAAAATCTTCATACTTAGCATTTAGCAACTAATTGTATTAACTTATTACTCCCTCAATTTTTATTTTTATTTTTTTTTTTATGTTTAAGGAAATTCATATGGATTAAAAAAGCATTAGTTAAGTTTTAATTTTATTATTAAAAGATTAATTTACCCTTAATTAATAGTAGTACCTTTAGTAATACTGGAATGCTTTAATTAAAAATGTTTAATGTAGTTAAAATAGGGGTAAACTTGGAAAAAAAATTAATAAATATGCTTTGATTTCCTAAAACATCGAACAAACAAAAATAATTGGCACGTTGTTTTATAGAATGTCAAATAAAAATAAAACGGAGTATTATATAATTATACAATTGATGAAGATGTCAGTATAACTATGTTTAAGAACTACTCCAGCGTCGGATTTATCATAAGCTTGAAAATTATACAATTGAAAAGTTTTTATGTAACGCAGGCGATCTTTTTCAAAACTCCCTAATATAGGCTAACAGCATGCAGAAACAAGAGAAGTTGATAATGTAGAGAAATGGGTTTATGATTCTTCTGTAGATCGTAAAGGACGAGTTCCTCTCCGAGCTCAAACTGGTGTTACTAAAGTTTCTCCCTTTATTATTGGTATGCACTAATTAATTAATAATGTATTCATGGATTCATGCTTTTATCTTCATAAATTAATAATGTGTTGTGCTTTAATTGGCAGCAATTGAATTCATCAGTGAGAGGTTGAGCTACTTTGAATTATCATTTACTTGACAAAAGTAATTCATCAAGACCTAAAGATTGCTGCCAAGACAGTCAACTATTGGTCTGGTGTGACTACTTTGATGCCTCTATTAGGAGGATTTGTTGCTGATGCTTACTTGGCCGATTTTCCACTGTTTTGATTTCATCTATATTCTGGTGATTATCTCATCTTATATCTATTTCAATTTATTTTATTATCATTATTTACATATTAGACTTCATATGTATAACTACTGATTATGTCTCTGTCTTAATATAATAAGATACCGTGAGTTTAATATATCATCACTCCATCCTATTTTAGAATATTTATTGTAAAGAAAAATTAAGCATATGATTTCATTTCCCCCATACGAAATTTTTGCCAAATCAAATCTTAACCTTTATTATGCACTTCATATATATATATATATATATATATATATCCCAAATTAACTCTTTTTTCTTTTGGTTGTTTTGTTTGTAGATGAACAGGGTTTGACTCTTTTAACATTGTCATGTTTTTGCCAAGTCTAAAAGCTTGTCAAGCAACTTTATGTGAACCCAAAAAGATTCACGAAATAGTCTTCTTCATTGCCATTTATTTAATATCGGTAGGAACTGCAGGACATAAACCTTCTCCGGAGAGCTTTGGAGCTGATCAATTCGATGATGATCACTGTGAAGAAAGAAAGAAAAAGTTGTCATTTTTCAACTCGGCCTTTCATCTGGACTTCTCCTTTGAGTGACTGCAGTTGTTTACATTCAAGACCATGTGAATTGGGGAGTTGCAGAGATTTATTCTCACAGTGGTTATGGCCGTTTCACTAGTCATCTTCATTATTGGAAGCCCATATTACCGGCATCAAGGACCTTCAGGAAGCCCCTTAACTCCAATGTTCCATGTTCTTGTAGCTGCTATAAGAAAAAGAAACCTGCCATATCCTTCTAATCCAGCTGAATTATATCAAGTCTCTAAGATGGACAGAGGGATGGTTCTTTGCCATACCAAAAAGCTCAAGTAGTCCTCTTTCAGAATCCATTTTTCTAATTTCAATTAGAATTCGTTTGGAAAGTTTGGAATTAAAGTTGAAATTGAAATAGAAATAGAAATTTACAATTTCAATGTTTAACAACCATCTAAAATTAGAATTGAAATTCTACCCACAATTACATGGAATTATAATATAACTAAAAAAGTAATTCCATAATTTTATTCTCAATTTATGAGAATTATAATTTTATAATCACTACTATTATCCTTTCTCCTACCTCCACTATCATCCCCAGCATCATTGTTCAACAACGGTTTAACGTTGCCATCACCACCGCCGATAGTGAAAACTCATTGGAATGTCATTACCGGCAATAATAACTCGCTAGACCATGATCGTTGACAACAATGGCTCACCAGACCATCGCCGCAGACGATCCACCTCCACTCCAACTGTCACTTTTATCTTCACTATTTTTTTTTAATTAATTTCAATTATAATTCTTTATGTAAAACAAACGTTGAAATTATAATTTTAACACAATTCTAATTCTAATTCTAATTCCTTACCCCGAACTGACACTTAGATTTTTTACAAAGGTGCTCAAGTAAGCGAGACTAGTCCGCTTTCATAATCCATTTTTCTAATTTCAATTAAATATTTTAAAATATCTCGCACTTAAATAAAACAAAAAGAGATCTAGGTTTAATATGATGTTGGATCTCACTAGTTATTACTGTAGATTATTGAGTTGAATTAAGAGGTGTATTCAATTTAGAATTTTAAAAATTTTTATGAATTTAAAAAATTAGGGTGTATTCAATCCAAATTTTTAAAAATTTTACGAAAAAAAATGATATTCAATTAAAATTTTTAAATACTCTTAAAAAGTCTATGAAAATCAAGGGGTATTTAATGAAAACTTTTATAAAGTTTTTTAAAATCTCAAAAATTCATTGTTTTTTTAAAAAATAGACTTTTAATGATTTTGGATGAATCTTTATGTATTAATAGTGACAAAATCTTTTCAAAATTCTCTTTCATTTCTTTTCAAGATTTTGGATGACTTTTATTTTTATATGCTGACATGAGAAATAACCAAACCAAACCAAATCAAATTAAACCAAAAGACTACTACAAATAATGAATTCATTTTTAAAAATTATATTATAATATTTTAAATATGTTTTATTTATTTTCATTGTTATATTATTCCATAACTCCCTTTTTTATTGAATATTATGATTAATAATTTAAATTTTTACATAAGCATATATATAAATAAAAATATTGAAGGGGGAGACCAGCATAAAAAGTAATTATAATAATATTATTATTTATATAAAAAATATAGTAATTTTATATTTATATACTTTTATTTGAAACAATATTTATATATTCTTTTTTAAGTATAAAAATAATTAAAAATTATTTTTAATAGTAAGCTGCATGAAAAAAGAGTTTTATTTACTATTATATTTTTAAGTTGAAATATAAAGAAAATTTTGAAACTCTCTATATTTATTATTTGATTTATTTTTTATTATAATTTTTTGAAATTTTTATATAATTTTAAATATTTAAAAAATAATTAAAAATAAATATTTAGTAATTAATAAGGTATTTAATATGAGAGTTTAAGATTTTTGTTAATTTTTTATTTAATATTTTATTTGAACAAAATAGATGAAGAATAAAAAATAAAGTTAAAATATATATAAAAAAATAAGATAATATAAGACTTTTAATATATTATAATATAATTTTTTTTATTATATTCTTCATAATTCTTTATTTTTGTTTATACTTACTATTTGATTTATTTTTTATTATAATTTTTTAAAATTTTTATATAATTTTAAGTATTTAAAAAATAATTAAAAATAAATATTTGGTAATTAATAAGGTATTTAATATGAGAGAGTAAGATTTTTGTTAATTTTTTATTTAAAAAAAATTATTTGAACAAATTAGATGAAGAATAAAAAAATGAAGTTAAAATATATATAAAAAAATAAGATAATATAATCCTTTTAATATATTGTAAAATAATTATTTTTATTATATTCTTCATAATTCTTTATTTCTTTCATTGAATTTTATAATTGATAATTTGAATTTTTATATTAATTATATAAAGTTAAAAATAAAAATATTGAAGGTGAGATCGAAGAAGAAGAAGAAGAATATAGACAATAATTTTATATTAATATATCTTTTTATTTAGAATAAAATTTATATATTTTTATCTTTTTATAAGGTATAAAAATTTTAATAAAAAAATATTTATAATAATAAGTTGTGCAAAATGTATTTTTACAAACTAATATATATATATATATATATATATATATATATATATATATATATATATATATATATATATATATATATATTGTGATAATAAATAAAAAAAATAATAACTCTCTATATTCAGATTTTTATTTTTTTGTTTTATTTATA
>CANXYC010710926.1:0-36643 GCA_948193065.1 Aleurites moluccanus
TTTTTTAAAATTCCAAATAAAAAAAACCAACCCCATATAAATTTTTATTATTTTTTTTTTTTTTTTTTTTTTTTTTTTTTTTTTTTTTTCTATTTTTAAGCTTCAAAACGGTTTTTATTTTTATACTCAAATACTTAAAAAATCGTTTAACATTTTTTAAATTTCAAAACGTCGCTATAGCAGATTTTAAATAGATGCAAACACTCCCAAAGTATAATAGCACTGAGATTGTCTGAATGATAAATTCAGGAAAGATCCATTATTATTTTTATATATCATTATTTCTGATGCAGACTTACAAGCCTTAAAATTTATGGATAAATTTAATCATGTAAAAAGGTCAAATTCAAAGAAATGTGACGCTAATAATATAAAATTACGAGCTTGACTTGGGCCTAGTCCAATAGAAAATGTCATAATGATTAGGGCTCATTGCCTCTCAACTGTGATGGACGTCAGTTTTTTGCCAAATTATTCATTTAGGTCTATGTTTTGACAATTTTAGTGGTTATACATTCTCTTTTGATAATTTTTATTTCCATATTTACTTTTAGTATGAAACTTATTTGTAGGTATTATTTAAGGTATTATTTTATTTTATTTAAGAAAGAAGGAAAATTCATTAAGAAGAAGATCTTAATACATCAGAAGCAATAACATTTAACATAAAACTAAGAGGTGGAGTTTAAGACATTGGACTGGGATAGTTGACAGCAACTCTAGCCAACAAATAAGCTACTTCATTCCCTTGCCTCCTACAAAACTGCAACTTCTAGTCACAATAATGCTAGAAAACATGTTTGCAGGCTAAACAAAGCCCACCAAACTCAGAGAATCAACTAAATTACCATTTATAGACTGAAAACTTGAAGGGAATCTATTTCAAAAATAATCCTTGGATAATGTAAGCTTTACACTCAACTCAGTGCTTCCTTTATCGTCATTACTTTAGTTTTGTGAACCATAAAAAAGCCTGGGAACAACCACTATCGTGCTGCCAAAAACGTACCATTTGAATCAAGTAATACATTGCCTGCTCCACTTTTGTTACTGCTGGAGAATAACACTGCATCTATCTTACATTTAACTATACCAGCTGTAGGCTTCTTCCATAAAGAAACAGGTTCTGGCACCATCAAACGACTCCGAACTATCCTCTTCTGCTCTTGAGCCATATCCCATCCAGATAAAAACTCCAATCCTTGTTGCACAATAATAGATGGAGAAGCCACATAATTATGCCATAAAATTCTATTTCTCTGCCCCCAAATACACAACATAACAGTAAACACACGGGCACATATTTCATTAAAAAGAGAACCGATCTTGTCCAGAAACCATTTACCAAAACTATCATGAAATGCTTGAACCAGAGACACATCAATCACCTCCCAACAACTTTTAGCAAACGGACAATGCACAAACATGTGAAACTCATCTTCCAGACTATGATTGCAGAAAAGACATGAAGAAGGGCCTGACATACCGCGTCATAGCAAATTGGATTGCAATGGAAGACAATATATACATGCCCTCCACATAAACGTTCCAACCTTAAGAGGGGCCTTAATTTTCCAAAGTTTGCACCAGCTAACTGAGTTAGGACAGGAATGCCCCAAACCAACAATCTAAATAACAATCCTATAACCAAATTTCATTGTGTACTCACAATCTCTACTATAATGTCATATCCTTATATCCTTATGAAGAAAGTCATTTAGAGGGATCTTTATAATCTCCATGACATCACGACTAGTGAAAAACTCCTCCAATAACTCCATGTCCCATTATTTGGAATTAGGGATCATAAGACCTTGTACAACAATGGATTCCAACCCCTAAACGGAGTCTCTATTTTTAAATTGTAATCGTCCTTGAGCTAAGAAATAGACCACACACTGGTTTTAGCCCCATTTCCAATTTGCCACCTATAACCAGTTTCAAGAATAGCTTTCGCCTGTAAAATACTTTGCCATCTGAAACTAGGTTGATATCATAATGATGTTGACCAATAAGCCCCCCCAGGAAAGTATTTGGCTTTAAAAATTATACTAACAAGAGTATTAGGATGTTGATGAAGTTTCCACCCTTGTTTGGCAAGTAGAGCTAAATTAAACTGATGTAAGTGCTGAAATCCCATACCTTCATCCTCCTTACTTGTAACCAATCTATCCTAACTAAACCACCTTATTGGACCCCATTGTGTTTGATATTGATTTTAATAATAACAAAATATATCAATATGTTAATTATGATAATAATTTTGTTTGAGTTGGTCAAGACATGAGAAATCATGACTATTACTAAATTATAGGTTTAACATATTTGAAAGACTTTAATGGCAAAGTTCAATATGAAATTGAAACTCATATTGACATAAAGTAAAGCCATGAAATGCACATGCTAAAGGAAGCATTCTTTGAGAAATGCACAAAATAAATCATCAAATTTCAAGCTATAGGAAAATGCAGAAGTAACAGGTGCTACTAGAAAAGTCGCAGCCACGATAAAAGAGTCGCAGCTCAAATGTGTTTATCGCGGGCATTATTAAGAAGTCCAAAAAGTGGCAGAAGATTAAGTCCAAGACAAGAAAATATTTGTTGGTGCTACTATTTTTATTCCCAACCGTTACTAAAGTAGCAGGCGCGAAGATGAAAGCCTACATGTGACTAAGTAGTCTAGAAAGTGGCAGAAGCTCAAGTCTCAAGCAGGGTATTTTTGCGAGTGCGACAGTTGCAGTTGTAGGCATGACTCGAAGGATTCACAGGTGCAGTCGTTAACTATGAAGAGTTTTTATATCAGAGAAATCATGGCCGCTACCAATCAGTCGTAGACACTATTCTACATATACAAACAAAAAAAACTAGCCGTTTGAAGTCTGAAAAAGCTCATTTTCAATCCTAACGGTCATATTTTGAAGTCTCAAGAGCTAGACTATTTAAGGGAGCATTATACATGAAAAAGATGATGGATTTCAAATGTCTTAAGTGTTAAGAAACAAAATCTTTATCTTAGATCATCATACTTTGTTTTTAGAACACATTGCTCTTAGTTAACACTTTTGAGTGTTATTGTTATAAATTTCTAGTGAGCTTAAATCATTCATTATACTAGCTTGTGAGCTTAATTGTCAAGTCTTAAGAAGACTAAAACTCTCATTACTCTTGTTGTAATTCTTAAGGTAGGCAAAATCCTAAGAACTATTGTGGGAAAAATCCCGAATAACTATTGTGGTTGAAATCTCGGTCAACTATTGTAATGTTTGGGCGCAATCCTGATTAACTAATGGAATCTTAAGTCGTGGGCTTGAAAGAAGTATATGTAAGAGAGGCATTGTACTCCGAATCACTATAAAAATATTGGCTAAGAATTCTCTATTCATTACTATATTTTTAATATATTTGCATTCTATTTGTTAGTAGATTGCATATAGGGTGAGAATTGCGTTAGAGTTTGAAAATCCTATTCACTCTCCCTCTAAGATTATTGCCATATAGGGTCAATACACCTTATTCCTTTCAATCCATTCTTGTTTGAACCCCACTAGCAGGAGTTCATCATTCTTTGCAACTCTTCACACAAAGAAACAGGAATGAGGAACACACTCAAACTATATGAAGGAATTGCTTTTGCTATTAAGCTTTAGAAAGGAACCTATTGTTCCAACCATTTAAATGTCTTCACAATCGGTCCCTAAGATAGCTAAAAATTTGTCTCTTCTTCTTGCCAATAAGAGATGGAAAACTAAGGTACCTTCTATGATTTAGAGGGGTAGAAACACCCAATGAATCCATCATTGAAATAAAATAAGCACTAGAGACAATTGGGCTATATAAAATCTTAGACTTCTGACAATTGATGGATTGTCCAAAAGCTTGCTCATATGCATGAAGAATATCCTTAAGTTTTGCACTCTCACTTCTAGAAGCATTAAAGAAAAAGAAACTATTATCATCAAAAAATAGATAAGTTACTGATGGTGCTCGTTGGGAAATTTTACACCCATGAATCTCCCATTTCTCTTCTGTCATAGATAACATAGATGACAACCCTTCAACACAATTGATGAAAAGATAATAGATAGTGGATCTTCTTACTTCAGTCCACGCTTGGGAATAATTGGACCTACATCCGAACCATTAAAGTCCACCTTATAACTGATTATGGACAAGCAAAACATAATACATGCTACCCATTTCTCCTCAAAACCCAATCACAACATCATATGTTTTACAAAGCCCAAGTAAAAATGATCACACGTCTTACTAATGTCAACATTCATAGCAACATCACCTTTCTTTCCTTTTTTTTTTTTACCCTTTATATAGTGAATAATCTCAAATGCCACAAGAGTATTATTCGAAATAGCCCTTCTAGAAACAAAAGTCTATTGTGTATGGGAGATTATTTTATCCAGCAATAACTTTAACCGGTTAGCCAACACTTTAGCAATCAATTTATACAAGACGTTACACAGTGCTATTGATCTTAAGTCCTTCATAGACTGGGGATTTTCACATTTAGGAATTAATACTATAAGAGTGTCATTTAAGGTCTGGGGAAAAGTACAATTAATCATCCACTGTATATAATTCCTTACCACCTCAGGTCATATAATATACCAGAACTTTTGGAAAAAAGTAGGATTTAAGATATCGGGGCCAAGTGCCTTATCAGAGTGTATGTGATCAAGAGCTTTCTTAAATTCTAGAGCTATAAAAAGACCTCCAAAGCTTCATTATCTTCTACCAAACTTTGCAAAACTCTTTGATAGCAACCATTCTTAGCATTAAACAAGTTGATAAAATAATTAAAAATAAGGGACTATCATTCTGCAATTTCACAATTTGATGTATCTTCTTCCTAGTTGTAGCCACCGCATGGAAAAATCGAGTATTGGAATCTCCATCCATCAACCAATACTTCATAGCTCTCTGCCTCTAATATACTTCTTCTTTCACCAAAAGATCAAGTAATTGACTCTTGGTCTCTTTTAGATCATTTATGGATTGGCAATCTGTCTTGGATAAAAAAAAGCTCTAGTTTAACATGTAAATGTTTAATCTGTATTTTGAACCTGGTACCTAGTGACGCACCCCAAACCCTTAGATCACCACTGCACTTCTTTAACTTAGAAATAACATCTTTTGAATGTATAGAATGCCAACTATTATGAACAACATCCACTATAGAAATCTTTTGAAGCCAATGATTTTCAAAATGAAACCGACGTCTTATAACAGAATGTGAACTTGGCTTATAAACTAATAATATAAGAGAGTGATAAAAAACACTAGCTTACAGGTTATATAAATTGGCATAAAGAAAACTATCTCACCAAGTAGGAGAAATAAGTGCTCGATCTAGTCTTTCTTCCACCACCTCTGCCCCGTTCCCATGTAAAAGAATAACTAATTAATGGAACATAATAGAGATCACACTTGTCCACGGTCTGCCTGAACCCTCTCAATAACCAATGAGGATGATCACAGACACCACTTTTATCTTTAATAGAGAGATCATTAAAATCTCTTATACACACCCAAGGTAAGGAAAAAGCCAAGCTTAAATTTCTAAGTAAAGCTCAAGATTCACACCTTCTATAACGCTCAGGAAAGACATAGAAGCTGGTAATTCTCCAAGTCCCCCTATACTTATCAAACACTTCAACATCAATATGATTCATATAAAAGCTCTTAATAGAACACAGATCTTTTGAATTCCACAACAGCGTAAGCCCACCACTTTTATGCTCCTTGTCCACTACAAAACAACCCTCAAATCCAATCTTGCAATTTATTTCTTCAATTTTAACAAAATGAACTAAAGTCTCCATAAGAAATACCAATTATGGCAACTTTAAGCGAATTAGCTCGCATAAGATGAGAACTATACATGGGTTGCCAAGCCCATGGCAGTTCTATCTTAGACAACTCAATTGTCCTGACAGGCATGGAAACTATGACCTATCGATTTATTAGAGAGATTCAGATTATCACCAGTAACCACAAAACCCACTAGATCAACCTCCATGCCATGCACACCTACTTCTTTCATGTCCAACACTTTCTTCCGCTTCCTGTCTTTAACAAGTTCAAGCCCATCCTCCTCCTCTCCAAGCCCATTCAAATTCTCAATATTCTGAAGTTCATGAAAACCTGACCTAGCACTGTTGGTAACAATTAAGGAACTAGATTCACCAAATTTGCCATCCATCACTGCTCCAGCAATTTGAAAATTAGAATTGGGCAGTTTCCTTCCTTGTCCTATAATCGCAGGTGAGACAATAAGTTGACTATTATGTCCCATGAATTTAGGCGAAAAAGTCTCTTTATGCCTTTCCTTGAGGTTTTCCACTGGTCGCTCACCTCTACCGTCTATCAGCCACCTGTCACCGCCCAACTGTAAATTTCGACGAGGACTAGCTCTCAACCAGGCACCCCATTCCTTTTTGTTAATCAACTCAGAATCATCAAACAATTTATCACAAAGCCTATCACCATGTCCAAGTAAACCACAAACAAAAGCAAAAAGTGAGCAACCGTTTGTATTTGAAATTCACTATGCACTAGTCTGCCCCCATCTTTTTTATTTTCTTCCATCTTTTAAGTGGCTTCATAACATCGATTGCAACCCTAATTTGCATATAAGATCTCCACATACACCCATTGTTGCTGGAATCATATTCCAAAAAGGAACCAATAAAATTCCCTAGTTGCACTCCCATATTCTCAGACATGAAGCCCACAGGTAAATCATGCATTTGGACCAAAAAATTAGTTGTTTTAAAGGAACCTCCCTTGCTTGCAACTAATGAATAAGTAAGAGGTGATTATCAAAGCTCTAAGGGCCACCATCAAGTACCCTCTTAACATCGAGAGAATTATTAAATTGGAACAAATATATCTGAGGCCAAGGTTTTGTGATACTCACACCCCTACCTAGTCTCCATAAACTAGCCAATTTATCTTTCAAGGCTGTAAAATGTACTGGACGATCAATAAGGAGTTTACCAAGGAGGCACAATTCATGATTTGTGTCATGTTGTTGTCCTTGGCCCACTTTGATGACCAGTTTCTCATCTTCTTCATCCATTAAATTCATATTTGAGAATCAATGTTCCATAGAAAGCGACACAAATAAACAACAAATAGCAAAGCATACAAATGAGAAGCAACACAAAAACCCTAGAAAGAGACGCAAAAAGAAACGTAACCCTAGGCAGTGAAAACACCTCCCATAGAGAGAAGATGTACGACACCTCCGGAAGAAGGAGATTACAAGTATTATTTTAGTTATTACTTGTTTTTCTTATTTATGTAATATGATGATTTATTTATTTTTGAAAAGTTATCATATTTGTCTTTTGGGATTTTTAGAGGCAATTTTTATATATTATTTGTTATATTGCCTTAGGTTTTGGGAAAATTATGTTTTGAATAATATCTCTTTCTCTTTGAAAATTGTTATTCAAAATTTCGATATTCTTATTTGAATCAATTATTTTTGGTGCCTAATTTTTTGAATCAATAGATTCCTAGAATGCATCTGTTATGTCACTTATTTTAATCGTTATTGTTGTTGCAGTCATTGGCAGATCTAGGAAAACGAAATGAGGGTGACTAAAATCAAAATCCAAGACGATACAAACATGATTAGGTCAATGATCGTAGCAGCAATCACAATAATGACAATAAAAACAGGGTCAATCATGACATTAATAGATAAGAAAATGAGCATAGAAGGGATTTGAATTACCATTTGGGTTAAATTTAGTTATTTTATATTGTCTACAACTCAACATTTGAAAAAGTTGATGTTTCTGCTTTGTCCTTTTAAACATTATTCAATTATTAATTATATGTATCATTTAGAACAATTGTAGAAAATTACTTATAGATTTTAAGAGGAAAAACTTATCCCCTTTTTATGTAAATTAATATTTTAGTATACTAAAATTAACTATTATTGTCATTTTCTTTTTAAAATTAGCTCTAATATATGGAGAGCCATTTTTTATTTTTTACTAATACCTTGACTTAATATTTAATAGTCTTAATCTAAATTTATTTAGTTTTGCTATATATATATATATATATATATATATATATATATAAAATAATTCTGGCGATTAGAGTTGCTGAATGCTTTTTCCCTTTATGCAAGAATTGGTTTCTTCCTCAAATTGTTAATGCCTAGAGTTATTGGGTCTCAAGTATTTTTATTCTTTCTCTTGATTAAATTACTTGTCCTTAATATTAAAAAATAAATAGAACGTTTATTTATTTTGAATTTAAATTATTATTATTATGTAAGATATTAAATTAGTAAAATATATTTTAAACTCAGCTCCGTCATATTAGACAACTTATATATATATATATATATATATATATATATATATATATATATATATATGTTGGAGGGGGTGCCTCGGCCCCCTGGCCCTAACTCAGGTCCGCCTCTGTCTGCGGTGTTGCAAAAACTTTAAAAACCTTAAATTTAAATTATTATTATGAATTTGTAGGGGAAAAAACATTGATAATTACTAATAATATGGTTGGCCCTACTTGGATCTAGATGAAACCAAACATATAAATAGGATAAAATGACACCAAAAATTATAAAATTTTGAGAATTTCTCTGATGTAGTTATTAAAGATCATTTTAATATAGATGAATATCCAAAATTTAATTTTTCCAATAACAAGTCATGTGTAGAATTCTAGTCAACAACTCAACGAATTGACAATGTCACCTCATTAATCTGAATCAATCCGCACGTCCAAATCACAAAATTTACATCGATTTGTCACTCTGTTTCACCTTTCTCTCCAAAATTTCTCCTCTTTCTAAACTAAAGAGTGGAAACATGGTTTTGTTTTAATAGCATAGAGGAAATATCAACTCATCATTAATTGAAAATTTTAATAGTTTACAATTCAAAATTATAAATGTTAAAAGTTAAAATTTTTAGTAATGGCAGTTAAAAAATAAATTGTTGAATCAAACAGACTGCTAATATGATGGGATCAAGATTAATTAATGTGCAAGTCTAAATACTCTTCTTTTTTGCTAAATGTTATGACATGGAGTACGGACATGGAAACCTACAATGCAAGAGTTGGACCTTACCCTCACATATACTTGCAAAAGAGGACACTTGATTTATATGATGATGATACATATATATATATATATATATATATATATATATATATATATGCATATATATATATATATATATGCATATATATATATATATATATGCATGTCTTAATTAATTAATTAATTAATTGTGAAGTTAACAGCCACCTTAATTTAACGCTCTTTTGTTCACAAAATGGATAATGATGATTGAAAAAAAAAAAGGTGTTTAAATATTTAATCTTGCTAAGAAATCATGGTGGCCTGGCTAAATTCTCTTAATCGTTAAGTTGACTTGTTAATATTAGTAAGATGGCTTATTAATATTATCACTCTTATTACTATTAATATTGTAAATTTCTCTTTTAACAATATGGTGATATCACATCACATATAGTTTTTACACATAATATATATTAAATACATTTATTTGTTTCCCTCAAAGATTGACTATCTATTTGTCGGAATTAGAGAATTTTAAATGAGAAAAATATTTTTATTTATAATTGACATTAAGAATTGATTCTAATTAATAAAATGATGAATAAGTTCTATTATCAACTAAAATAACATTTTAATATTGTGAATAGAGACGGAAATATCTGGTGATTCAGATGGATTTGAGTCATTTTAGAAAAAAAAAATCATTAATTTGTAAAAAAAAATTCATTTAATTCATTTAAATCAAAATTTTTATATAAAATTTTTTTATCCAAACTCAATTTTTTTATGTAAAATTATTTTTTCGGTTCACTCACAGTTAATTTTTAGCTTCGTACCTTATTGTGAATTATTATTAGAGAGTAAGCAATACATAATTCATATGCATAGGAGTAGGACTTGGCCGTGTTATGTTCCGGCGCAGCTTTCTATTTCCTGAATAAAGCTTACACTTAAACTCTACTTTATTCCTCTTTATCTATTAACAGTTACTCTTAATCTAATCTAAGTGACGATATGTAGTGTTTATAAATGCCACATATTAAGTATTAAGCCTCCAATCTCACCTTTCAACTTCCCACTACTTTTACAGTTCTCATAAATCAATTGTTAAACCAAAACCGTTACTAATTAATTAGCTTCTGATAATCTTGAATTAATTTTCTTTTCTCATTATTCACCAAATAATTAATCATGGCAAGATTAATCTTCTTCTTGCTGTTCATTTTCTTTGCCTTGCTACATATCAACTCATCATTTGCCAAAACAAACTATAACGTATTAAGTTATGGAGCCAAACCAAATGGCATTACTGACTCCGCCAAGGCCTTTCTTGATGCATGGGCTGCAGCCTGTGGGTCTACAGGTTCAACCATGATTTATGTACCTAAAGGAAGATATTTGCTTGGCCCTATGGTCTTTAATGGTGGCTGTAAAAGCCCTGATATCACCATTAAGATTGATGGGACGCTGGTGGCTCCAGGAGATTATAACATTCTAGGTAAAGCTAGCAATTGGCTTAGCTTCCATGGAGTTAGTGGCGTTGCCATTGTAGGTGGAGCACTGGATGCTAAAGGTTCAACCTTGTGGGATTGCAAAGCCCAAGGCAGCAACTGCCCCATTGGCGCAACGGTATATATATATATATATGAACTACTAAATAAATCTAGTACCAAATTTACATAAATTCTTCGATCAATTCTTATAGTAGAATCACAATAATTTGAATTATTCTTGTTTGTGGTTGCAGACACTGAGATTTACCGACTCCAATAATATAAAGATCAAAGGCCTATTGTCATTAAATAGCCAAATGTTTCACATTTCTATCAATGGCTGCCAAAATGTGAATGTTGGAGGAATCAAAGTTATAGCAGCTGGAGATAGCCCAAACACAGATGGTATTCACGTTCAGTCATCTACTGATGTTGTCATCTTAAACTCTGTAATTAAAACTGGAGATGATTGTATTTCCATTGGCCCTGGCACTAAAAACTTGTACATTGAAGGAATCAGATGCGGCCCTGGTCATGGCATCAGGTTAAAGATATTAAATTGATTCTACATATTCAATATTTCACTTGTAAAAGATCCCATAATTAATAATTTCGTTTTCTTACTATTTTGCAGCATCGGAAGCTTAGGTTGGGACATGCAAGAAGAAGGGGTTCAAAATGTAACAGTTAAAAGAACAATTTTTGCAGACACTCAAAATGGATTTAGAATTAAATCATGGGCTAGACCCAGTAATGGATTTGTCCAAAAAGTTCAATTCATCGGTGCCATTATGCAAAATGTCCAAAATCCCATTATTATTGACCAACATTATTGTCCTCACAATATAAATTGCCCCAATCAGGTGATTACTTTGATTAAGAAAACTAAGAACTTTACTTCTAAACCATATATTTTCTTTGTTTGGATTAATTTGAATGTTCTAATTTATGTTATGAACAGGTATCAGGCATAAAAATTAATGATGTGATATATCAAGGCATTCGAGGAATCTCTGCTACACATATTGCTATAAAATTTGATTGCAACTCTATATATAAATGCAATGGTATAAGATTGCATAATGTAAATTTGACCTATTCAAATCAAGTAGCCCAATCATTTTGTGTTAATGTGCTCGGAAAGATAGTTGGACTAGTTCAACCCGATGGTTGTTTGTAATTTAAAAAGTCCCATTGTATTAATTGTCATTTATATGGTAAATGGGGTGTTTGGAAACCTAATTGTTAAATTGTGATGTTATCGCAAATGAAACTGTTTTTAATTATTTAAAAAAATAAAATTAAAAAAGAAAAATCTATTTTGAAATAGTAAAATAATTAAAATTTATTTTCAAGTTAGATGTCAAATAATTTAATTTTTTTATTTGAAATTAAAAATTTATTGCGTAATAGTAAAATAATTTGAGCTAAAATAATAAATAATTCTTTTGAATTGTCAATTTGTTTTTATATCTCTATAATTGATTTTGGATAAAATTTCAAATATATTATTGTTTTATTTTCTAAAATATTGGTCAAATAGAGATTTGTTTTTTATTTTTTTTTTTCATTTTTTATCTTTAGATTGTTGAACTCTAAAAATAACTTAATTATATCAAATATGCATAGAATTTTGAAGTTTTATGTTATACATAAGCCCAACTTCTTTGGAAATGACAAGATTTGGTTCCTGAGTATGTCACAATTGACCTTCTACTCATCCTTTTAATTGCATTGTGGTGGAGATGGAATCTTGCTGGTGTTCCAGGCGTTTCAGGGTAGTTCTTTAAATTTTTCTAGGATGGGGGTTGTGTTTGATGACTGAAAATGTCTCACTCATGAATTAGAAAAAAAAAAAAAAATCTGTTGTTAGGCAGTATGCGAATGTTAATACTCACATCTTGACAATAGAAGCATATTCTATGTCAGATATCTATAAAAGGGATCATACCCCTCCATTTCTTTTGGATGTGGTTTATTCTGAAATCATCAATTAATTTATCTTTCCTTTCATAAAAAAAACAAAATGACATTAACTTCATTAATGGACTAAAAGCCTTAATTAGAAGTAATATTAATTGGGCTTCTCAGAGTATTTGCCTTTCAATTGGCATTCTAGATAGATATATACTACCTAACCACGCTTTGAAGTGTGGGCAAATGACTCCCCACACTTCAAAAAAAGTGAGATAAAACGTGATTTAACACTATGCGCGTGTTTGTATCTATTTAAAATGGATATGAAACGCGCGAAATAATTTTTTGAGTATTTAATAAATTAATTTAAAATGTTATTTTAAAATTTAAAAAAATTAAAATTTAAACTAAATTTACTAACTATTTTTGAAATGATATTTTTAAAATTCTATTTTTCATTCGACTTATATATATCTAATTAGTTATATTTCTTTATTTTGCATAAGTTTATTTCTTATTATATTATCAAATTTTTTACAAGTGAAGGCATATATAATAATTATATGAATTATATAACTACTTTTATAGCAAATTTTAATTTTGAAATCAATTATTTTAAAAAATTAATTTAAAATAAAAAAGTAAAAATGCTTTTTATAAAATTATAAATTTCATGATAATATTAATCACAAATAAAATTGATAAATAAACTATTAAAATTATAAACTTCATGCATGTAATCTATATATTCTAATTTTGAATTATTTTTATTAAATATAGGCAATTAATATTGTGAGTACATTTAACAAAAAAATTATTGAACTATTTAATTTAACTTTTGTTTAATTTTAAAAAAATTCTAGGGGCACTATGGTGATTTTATTATACACAAAAAAAAAAAATCAAATGAAGTGCATTTAATTACTGGTTACATTAATTATGTCAGTATATTTCATATTTATCAGAATCACACTGAATTAGTCGGTAGAATAAAAAAATTAAGAACCAAATTAAAAATAAATTCGGTCAATTTTTATTAATCTATCTCTCAAAAATCAGTTAAAAAACCGGTCAATTTGTCAATTAACAAGTGAATCAATCGAATCAGATCGATTTTTTCGATTCGAGCGGTCAATTTTTTTAATTTTTTGATCAAAACTACGTCATTTTTATCAAGCAAAAAGAGAGTCGTTTTGAGTTAAAAAAATTTCTGTAATTTCGTTTCAATTTTATCCAACGCCGAAACCTACCTAATACCAAATTCATAATCTTATTGCATGTTAACTTATTGCATAAATAGATATTTGAGCAAGTGAATGTCCATAACTTATTATATATATAATTTTTGACTTAATGTGATTGGATTGATACCATAAAAAATATGATCTAATATAAATTTCTGATTTAGTTATAATTGCATTATATTTATTTTCATCATATATATAATAAATGTCAAATTATATATACATATATAAATATACCGGTTTTTTTGGTTTAATCGGTTTAATCTCAGTCGAACCTCTAACCTTCACCGATTCTTTAATTGGTCCGGTTTTGAAAATATTGGTATTTTTTATGTTTTAGAATTACAGTAAAATTTCTATAAATTAATACTCGATAAATTAATAACCTCCATTATATAATAATTTTTCGGTACCGACTTAGCCCAATAAACTAAATTAATAATTTTGATAAATTAATAAAATAATAATTTTCTAAAAATTCATACATAATTATACGGTCTCATTTATATTATAAATTAATAATTTATTAAAATTATATATATAATAAATTATAATATTTTTATTAAAATATGAGTATATTATTATTTATTTATTTTTTAATTTAAATTTAATTGAATCTCATTTTTAATTTTTCTTATTGCATCTAAAAGTTATGGGTTGAATTCTCAAATTGTAATAAAAATTTATGAAGCGTTGTTGATAGTTTAATTGCATTCTCATCTCTAATTTCACTTAAATGTATTTGATATTATATTTTAACATAATATTTTACATATCTCTTCTGTTGTAATTGATTTTTAAATAATTTTTAAATAGAAAGTCATTATAACTATGAAATCTATAAAAGATCTTTTGAAGTGATTTATATAAAAATTATTTTATATCTAATAATTATATTTATATTCATATATTTTTTTCCTTTATTTAATTTATATTCAATTTATATATATATATATTTTCAATTTATTTAATTTATATTCAATTAATATTTTTTTTTTCATTTTAATTAATTTATATTCAATTTATCATATATTTTTTTTATTTATTTAACTTATATTGAATTGATTACAAAATTGATAAAATAAAATAATTTTTTAGTTGATTAAATATTAGTTATTAAATTGTAAATATTCTCTTTAAATTAATAAATTATTAATTTATTAATTAATTAATATTTTTTAATTAATAAAATTTATTAATCATAACGTTATTAATAAGGTTTTACTGTATATATATATTTTTAATAGAATTATGTTAAACATTTTTAAACCTCCTTTTCTTTTCTTTTTTCATAAAATCCATATTAATATGAGATATTATAATAATAATTTACTAAACATAATTAACTCTTTTATTATTATACCTTTATTAATATATAAATTTATTTCAAAAATTATCAGATACATATGGATATAGTAATTTGTGAAAGAAAATAAATTTAAAATTTATTTCTTAAAAAATAAATTTAATAAATAAAATATATAATAAAACCTTTATAAATTAATTTTCGATAAATTATATATAATAATTTTTTTGTTCCTGACTTTCACTAATAGACTAAATTAATAATTTTAATAAATTAATAAGATAATATTTTTTTGAAAATATTTACATAATTATATAATCAAATTTATATTATAAATTAATAATTTATCAATATTATACATATAATATACTATGATATGTATTTTATTAAAATATAACTTTAAAAATTATTTTAAATTTAAGTAATTATACTCTTTTTTTTTTATTCTATTCATTTAACTCATATTCAATTCATCACTTTTTTTTTTCAATTCATTTAATTCATATTTAATTGATTACTTATTTTTTATTCAGTTTCAATTAATTTATATTCAATTAATCACATATTTTTTATTCAATTCATTTAATCTATAGAATTAATTATGAGATTGATAAAACACAATGAATTTTAACTAATTGAATATATATTTATTGAATTGTAAATATTTTCATTAAGTTAATAAATTATTAATTTATCGACTAATTTATATCTTTTTTAATTAATATAATACATAAGTTATAACGATATTAATTAAACTCAGTCAAACATTGTAATATCTAGATTAGGGGTGAGCAAAAAATAGAATTAATCAAAAATTTGAATCGAATCAAATTTAAATAGATCAGTTCAGTTCAGTTCGATTTAAATTTCGATTCGATTCGATTTATATTTTTAAAAATTTTAATTTATTCTATTATGTTTGATTTTCTTCAAAAAATATCCGAAATAATCAAATCGATCAAAATATGTATATATTTTATATTTATATTTAAAATATATATTTTTAATAATTATATATTTATTTTATTGAAAAACAAAATAACCGAATCGAAATATATCGGTTTAATTTGTTTGATTAATTTTAAAAAAAAATTGGTTCGATTTTAAAAAAATATAATTCATTTAATTTAATTTTTGAAAATTTTGATTTAGTTCAAATTAAATCGATCGATTGCTCTTCCCTATTCGAGACTAAGCTTGGCCTAAATAATATGAGTTGAGCTTAATTAAAATAATTTGAGCTCATTTTGGGGTTAACCCAACCTATTTACAACCCCAATTGATAGCTGGAAATTTGCTCAAATAAAACCCAATTTCTGTTTTTTTATTTATTTATTTTTTTATGATCATGTTAGCATCCAAACTTTTTAGGTTTGACTAATTTATATTCGAATCGGAAAAAGTCACAAATAAGATAAAACTATTTCAATATTTAATTTTATATTTATATGACACGAATAAGCTTCACACCCAATATTTTTTTTAACACTTGAAGGATGGAAGAAAAATTGAATATAAATCTATTAATCAATTATATATATACTTATTATTAGAAATGCAAATAACACTCAATCTTATCAAACAACAGGTAAGCTTATATTTTGTTGCAAATTAAAATCTTTGATTGAAGCCTAATAAAAAATGAAAAGTGGTCATATTAAGGTTAAGACTGAAGGTATACAGGGACAGATTAAGTTTCATATATGGTGCTAATAATTAACAATATATAACTTAAAAAAAGAATGGTGCTTTTAATCAAAGGTTATCACAGCGCTTCAATTGTAGTTAATTAGCATAAAAACATCCACAAAACGACATTTGCTCTCTCCTTATTATTTGAGTTTGATTTTTAAAACCAATGTTTGAAATATATTTTTTAAATGTATAAAACATGCAGAGCATGCACATGAATTCGCTATAAAAGAGACTTGAGGATTGTTTGGATGAGCAATTTGACATTTATACTCAATTGTTACTCTAAAATATTTGATAAATTCATCATTAATTGTAATAACATTTTAAAATTTGATAATTAACAGTTTAAAATTATAACTAAAATATAAAAAATTTAAATTTTTTATGGTTACTTATGAAGAAAACAAGAAAAGAAGTATCAGACTGCATGAAACCAAATAACTTCAATACAAAATGGAAATAAAAGGTTTACAATAAACTCTATGGAGAACCAGTAAAAATGGAGATCCAAGGTTGAAGAAGCTCCTCCTTGATTCCCAATATGAAAATTTCTTAATTAAAGTCCTAATTCTAATTCTAAATGTAAACTATACAGGTGAAAGAGGAGTTTTCCTATTCTAATCTACTATCTAATTTCCTCTCTATTTTTCTCTACCCTAATTTTAGAGAAAATAATCTATTTATATAGGTTCTTAAAGCTTTAAATACAAGATTTCTGGTGATTGTACAGTTATCCTGCGGTGGCGCACAAGTTTGTGCATCTCTGGAGCACAAGCTTGTACTCGATTGGGGAAGGCACTCAGTGACGAAATTCAGGCGCAAGCTCTTGCTTTAAGGCTACACTAGCTTGTGCTTCTTCTTCTTGGCATCCATAAGTAAATATTTTGGCACCAACTTGTGTTCTTTTCAGCCACACCTTGTGTTTCTCCAACTGAGTTGATTCTTGCTTCAAATCTTTCAAGAATCTTGTATTTCGTATAAAAATCATTTAGAACCATATAATGAGGGAATTGATGGAATTTATATTCATTTTGCCAAAGAATTAAACTGAACAAATACCAATTGATTGAGGGTAAATCATATAATTATATATAAAATAATAGAGTAAATCATGCACCCGATGCAAATAAAACTACTGTGCTTTACACTAAAGTTATGAGAAATGAACCCCACATGATTATAAGAAGTTTGAATTTTCTTGATCTTTCTTTTGAAGTTAACTGTGCTTAAAGTGATTATTGGTTGATTAAATAAAATTATCACTTTCATATTTAGAAGAAAAACATAATTATACAATAAAAATAATAAATTTTTATTTTTCAAATATTAATTTTATCATTCCTCTAATTTTCGTATTATGTACACATTAAAAATAACTAACATAAATAATCATATATTAAAAATAAATTATATCATTAATCATTATTTAATATTTAAAAATTTTATCAAATGATATTTTTTTAGTTATTAATTATCAATTATTATATATATGTAACAGTTAATAATTAATAATTATCGGTAATAATTAAATCAAATAGTTTTTTTTTAAAAAATGATCTATAAAAAGAAAAGGAAAATTGAATTATTGTCAATGAAGAATTGGGCAACCTGTGGTACACCAAAAAAATAATAATAATTGGGCTATATTTCTTGAGTTCTTTTTAATTATTAAGAAAATGAATATTTAACATTTTTAATTATAATATATTATTTTTATAATTATTTTTAATTAAAATATAATTTTTGAATTATATAATTTAGTCTTCAATACTTTTGAAAAAAAAAAAAGATAAGAAATATAATAATTAAATTAAAAGTAATATTGTAATTTTAAAAAATATAATAAATATATGACTTTTGCTAAATAATTATGGTGAAATGAGAGATATATATTAACTTAATTGTAAACAGGGATAGATTGATCATATTATTCAGATGTGTTTGGATTACTTTAGAAAAAAAAATCATTATTTTATATAAAAATTTCACTTAATTTATCTAAATTTAAATTTTTATATAAATTTAAATATTTATATAAAAAATTTTAATTTTTGGCCAACTCAAAATTAATTTTTTAATTTCATTTATGATTATAAGAAAATTAAAATCCAGCATATATTCAAATCTTATGTTCTTTTTCTTATATATATATATATATATATATATATAAGAATCTGAATATTAGTGCTTACACATATATATATATATTCAATTTCAACAATAATGTATATTTTCTTTACATAGTTATACCATTAATTGATTGGGGTGTTCTATATGTGACTAAAACTGAAATTTTAAAGAGTAAAATTAACCCAACTGAAATTTTAAGAAATTGAATTGAATTTTTTAAACTAAATTGAAGTAAATTAAACTAAAATTTTTATAAGATTAATTAAATTAAATCGAATCGAATCAATATATTTTAATTTTTTTAACAATATATATATAATTGATTCGGTTTAATTATTTTAAATTTTTTTAAAAAAATTAAATCAAATTAAATATATTAAAATTTACAAAACCAAACTAAATTTTAAATCGAATTAAATTAAAATAAATACGATTCAATTTAATTTTTAATTAATCTGATTTTTTCTCACCTCTATAAATATCCAATAAAAATATACTTAATTGAAAAAATATGTAAAGAATATTCGTCAAGCTAGGCCATATTAATTAGATCCAAAATTCAGAAAACTCATTGCGTTATCAAAATTCAAATCAGCCTCAACCCATCAAAATTAAATATATATGTGATCTCATCAAACCATGCACCTAATTCTTTATATATATATATATATATATATATATATATATTTTGTTGACCTATTCTACAAGTTAGTTAAGATTTTACCAAATACAGTTCAAATTAATAATATATAGTATAATTTTTATAAATTAATACAGTTAGAAACTCATAAATTTATAATTAAAAAATTATTATTTAATTAATAATTTATTAATTTAAAAAAAATATTTATAATTTAATAAATATATATTTGATTAATTAAAAATTTATTATAGACTTTTAGGTGGAGTAAGCTCCTCTTAGATTTCTTCTAGTACTTGCAATTTTGCAAATGTCCCCAGCATAGGGCTATTTACCCATACGTGCATGAGAGAGAGAAAAAAAAAAAAAAAAAAGGAAAAAAAAAATCAAATACCCTTCACCTATTGATAAAATATTAATTTGATATATATTTTTTTTTTCGAAAACACACATATGATCACGAAATATTAAAACCTTGAAAATGCACCCCCCACGATTTAACACCCCATTTTCTATCTTAAATTTTCCGTCTATAAACCCATTTTTGCTGCTGATATATACTGTTGGCGCCAATAATAATTAAAGAGCTTCTTAATTAACGAAGCTCTCCTCCATTTAAGCTGGTTAACAGAGGAATTTTTTTTTCAACCTGTTATCAAAATTAAAATTTAATTTTTTTTTCAAATCCTAAAAATGACCAAAATAAACTAAATAATTGCATATGATTTAAATTATAATTTTGTGTTTTTGCAATTAAAATTGCAATATTACAATTGTCCTGTCACAAAATACATGATTTAAAACAAGAATTTTATAAAATACAAAAAATATTCTTGCTATGATAGATAATGTCTTATTTTCAAAAAATCAAAATAAATTTCTGTGGAACTTTGAACCAACTATTTTAGTTTCAGTTCTTCTTGGGACTTCTTTAATCATAATTAACATGAATAAAAAGTAATAAAGTGATAAATCAAAAAACATTGGCAAAACAAAATATGAAGCTGTTTGTTCAAGAGAAAATAATAATAATAATAATGAAACGGGTATTTTAATTTTTAAACAAATCAAGTTAAGATTTTACAAAATCCAAACCCAATTATTACTGCCATTTCCCTTCAAGAAGGTAGTTGACAGTTTTCAGTTCAGACACAGACAGCCTATGTTTTTTTTTTTTTTTTTTTTTTTGATAGGTAAGCAACCTTACCTGCCCTCCAATTTTCAATTAAATAAATGGACCCACCCAAATTCTAAAACCCTAATTTTATTCTACAAGTGGCTATTAATTGATTCTTAAATACAATTATTAGTATTGTTATAAGTTAGTTGCCACTAATACTAAACGAAACCCACTTTAGGAACATTGGAAACTCCACTAACCAACAGATTCAACGGAGTTTTCGATCCCAGACAATCTAAAATTCATCCATAATTCCAATTAGTCCACCCTTCTCAAAACCCGGTTGCTGGATTTCTAAATCTTGAACTTGATCGCGAAAATCACATCTTTTGATCAGAAAAAGTAAACCCCTTTATCAATAATGGCAGTTTCTAGTGATTCAATCGTTAGATGCCACCAGAAAATCTTTGTAAAGCATGCAGTTCTTGATTTAAAAAATGGTGTTTTTGAAAAAGCTGTGGGAGCTGTTGGGGTTTCTTGCAATGCAAGAAAAGTGAGAAGGAAGGGCGGGATTGGAGTGAAGGCAGAGGCAGGTGTTAAAGGCTTGAAAAGCTTTGATAAAGTGAATTTGGACTTCGGATTAGATGCTGTGGCTGAGAAGGAGTTGAGAGAAAAAGGGTTCTTAAGGATGAGGAAGACAAAGCTGGTGTGTACCATAGGGCCCGCTTGTTGCTTATGGGAGGATTTGGAGAGATTGGCTAAGGGAGGAATGAATGTCGCTAGGCTTAATATGTGTCATAACACAAGAGAGTGACATAGAGATGTTATTAGGAAAATTAAGAGCTTAAATGAGGAAAAGGGGTTTTGTGTTTCAGTAATGATTGATACTGAAGGTAGTCAGATTCATGTGGTTGATCATGGATCTCCTTCCTCTCTTAAAGCAGAGGTATTTTACTTTTCTCTCTAGGCTGCTGAGCTTTGTAATGTCATTATGGTAAATTACTCTGTAGTGTTTATTTAGTAGTTATTGATTGAGAATAAATTGAGTTGCTGAAATCAATGCGTGCTTTGATTTAATTAGGAATTATGGTAATTGAGTTTTCTTTTAGGTTTAGCATCAGCATTTTAATTTAAAAACCTGCAATTTCAGTGTGAGGCCTTTTTCCTCTTTGGGCATCAACAATAAATGAATAGAACTTAGTATTTGAATTAGCTTTAATTAGGGAAAGACGTGAATTTTGATTTATTTAATACGCTTAGAGAAAAGGAATGGTGTTTACTTTTGGCACATTGATAGAAAATTAGGGAAAAACATGACAGTGAACTGTTTCTTATGTTGGCTTCTCATAATCATATTGTTAATGAGAATTGCAACACATTTTTGTTCTCCTTGTGGCTTCAGGAAGGTTCAGTTTGGGTATTCACAACTCAAAAATTTGAGGGTTCACGCCCATTCACTGTTCAAGCAAACTGTGAAGGGTTCTCTGAAGGTGGTACATTTGATGCTCTATTTATCATTTATCTTGTTAATTTAAATGCAATTAGAAGATAGTTCTGTATAATTCTATTAAGTAGTTCTGTATAATTCATTACCTTAATAGAATTAAATGGTTTTCAGGCATTATGGTGGGTGATGAACTGATTATTGATGGAGGAATGGCAGGATTTCAAGTTGTTGAAAGGATGGGAAATGATTTGCGTTGTAAATGCACAGATCCTGGTCTACTCCTACCTCGAGCCAAATTGAGCTTTTGGAGGGACGGGAAGCTTTCCTATCAGGGTCTTCCAACTATATCAGAAAAGGTTGAACTATGCTTATTCAATTCTGGCAATAGTTTCCCCACTCTCCTGTGGTTAATCCATTTTTCTTTGGCTAGATAATATAAAGTAGTGAATAGTTATGGTCTTAAAGACCACTGCTTCTGTATCTTTTATAGCAAGAATTTTCTGACTTACTATTTCTTTTGCTGGCATGACTCACAATATCAATCAGAAAATTTGAAACCTTACATTAAGTTGTTCGAGTAAAAGCCATTTTAGAGTCAAAATCCCATCCACTCTAGAAAGCCGAGTGGTACCTCTTCTCCTTTCTAAGGGGAAGTTTTAGCTAGTGAGATGGGAGGAAAATAAAATGGGGGGACTAACCTCTTATGTCAAAGACTGTTGTTTAAGACAAATGTTCTATATATTGTTCCTGATTGATTTTTGGTAGGAAAAAAATTACATTGCTTCAGTGTATTAGATGCTTTAGGGTTCATTCTGCCCTGTTATATGAAGCTGCAGCACAACTTTTGGGAGTTGAAAATGCAGTTGCCTCCCTAAGCAGCTCTCTCCAAAGAGCTGCAGTTTGTCCCTTTAAAACAGGGCTCAGAAGAATCTTATTTAGATTGGCAGGTTAGTGTAGACACTTTGAATCATCTGACCAATTTCTTCCCCTTCTCATAATTCATGTTATCACTCTACAGGACTGGGAGGACATTGATTTTGGAATTTCTGAAGGTGTTGATTTTATTGCTTTGTCATTTGTAAATGATGCCGACTCTGTTAAGCATCTGAAGAACTATCTCTCAACCAAGGCATCAGAGTAAGAAAGTACCACACTCATAAAGTTTGCATTTCATGTTATTTACTCAAACAAACAATTTCTGCCCTTTAGTTTATATGAAAATTCATATTGTTCACACATAGCCCACCAAAGAAGCCTATTTGTATTACATCAATGAATGCTTAAAACTTTATTCAGATTTCACTGGGAACATGTCATTTTGTAACCTTTTTCTCTCCTACATTTGATGGATCCCATACACATGCTTTGAGACAATAGAAATTTTGCCTGTGTTGTGATTTGATATAAATCTCAATACCTTGATTTATTCTTTATCTATCATGAGGTGTTCTTTTTGCCATGTTGGTCATACGATGCACACAGTAAGCACTTGTAAAAACATGAGTCTTATTTACATACTGGCAAGGAATTCAGATTTCATTATTGAACAGGAATGCAAAATATGCTTACTGTTTAATAGCAGTTTTCTGTCAGTAGATTCCTGCTGTCTCAGTGCTTAAATTCATTGTTCTGATTTTATGAGTGGTGCTAGTTTTGTCTGATCCTTTGAATTTAAAGTGAAATGCACTGCTGGCGAAGTGTTAAAATCCTGCATGTCACCTAGTTTTATCTGATTTAGTTGATATTTCTGCATGTCACCTAAAATCCTGATTAACTGCTGACAAAGTGCATAATTGCTTGCTTAGCCAAGGATCTAATAATGAAAAATAGCTGTTTTAGCCTATGAGAGTTGCCTCGGAAAAATTTGCTAACATAAGAAATGACAGTTGCTTGTCCACTTACATGTTTATACTCTGGTCCATAGTTCTTCCTCCGTGTTCTATTTGGTCAAATTTCCTGTTTATAGCCTGGAATAGTTGCTGCGTGGTAAATGCAGTATCAATGGTTCAATAACATAGCTAACTTTCATCTATCTGTTATAGATTCTTCCTTTTCATTTTGCACATTTTTTGTTTATCATACATAGCTCAAGTATCAGATTTTACTTGATCAAGAAAGAAAGGTACCAAGGAATCCAAGTTATTTATTTTCTTCTTTTCTAGTGTACCCAACCCTAACACATTACAAATATTAGGGTGTTACCGAAAAACCAATTTTTTATTTTCTGCTTTTCTAGTTATATCCAACCCCAACACATGATGATACAACCTCAGAAACCATCCTTTGATGAATTTGATTCTAACATAAATCTCTCTTCTTTTCTTCTTTTCTTCTTTTTTCCCCTTACCAAAATTTATATCTCCCTGGACAAATTAATACGCTATCAGGTGTAATTGTGCCACAGAATTTTTATGTTCAACTCTATGAAACAACAGTAAAAGGTTTCTTTTAGAATTCTTCTTCTTGTGCTATTTTTGAAGTATGAAGAGCATGTATGAAATTCTTTTTAAGTTTTACGAAGAACATGTATGAAATTATTTTTAAGTTCTTTGGCAGATAGAAGTTGAAACCGTTCTTGGAATCTTATAGAATTCAATGAATGTAATTTTTTTCTTTTGCAGATCGGTAAGAGTATTGGCAAAGATTGAGAGCTTGGAGTCTCTTCAGAAATTAGAAGAAATTGTTGAGGCTTCTGATGGAATTATGGTAGCTCGTGGTGACCTAGGAGTAGAAGTTCCACTTGAACAGATTCCTACAGTCCAAGAGGATGTAACCTGTGTTTGCAGACAGCTGAATAAGCCAGTGATTATAGCTTCCCAGCTTCTTGAGTCAATGGTTGAATATCCAACCCCAACACGTGCTGAGGTTTAATACAATGATCATTTGCATGAAAATTGTTTTTTTTTTCCTCAAGGCACTTTTGGACAGATTGTGTTCCTTCATAATGAAATCTTCTTTGATGCAGGTTGCAGATGTATCAGAAGTAGTTCGGCAATATGCTGATGCAATGATGTTGTCTGGTGAGTCAGCCATTGGACCATATGGAGAGAGAGCTCTTTCTGTCTTGCGGATGGTCAGCAATAGAATGGAACTACAGAGTCGCGAGGAAAACCGACAATGTGCTCTCCATCAATGTTATCTTGGAGTTCCGTTGCATGATCACATATCTGAAGTGATGTGCAATTCTGCTGTTGAAATGGGTAATTCGACTTTTCTCTTATACATTAATTATTCAATGTTGATTTTTTTTTTTTTTTTTTGAAAGCTTAATTGGCTTGGTTTCATAACATATAAGGTTTCTATTGGAATGCTCTAGCATCTTCAACACAATAAAGAGGGTTTTATTATAAATACAAACACACATATATATATAAATAATAAATATATCAATCAGTTGAAAGCAGTTAGTTGTTTTGGAATGGAATAATATCATGAATTCATGTTCCACTCTAGGACAAAGTTGTGGCATAAGTTAATGCATGATACCTTACAAAACCAAATAATATTAAAAAGAAGCAAAAATGAAAGTTAATTAATGGCTATAATTTGCAGCCATTTAAAAAAAAAAAGGCTATGTTTTTGAGGATTCACTTCTTAAAGTGATTTGCTATGTTACATCATTAATGCAATTTGTTTGGAGAAATGTGAACTGATTATTCTTTTCACACTTGACCTTGAAAAAAAAAACTGGAAATTAGTAACTATTTAACATCTCAATTGATCAGTGGACATCTCCATTGTTTTCTCTCTAATATTTGTATGTACTGTTTGTTCTACCTGCAGCTAACAACCTTGGTCTAGATGCTATCTTTGTCTACACAAAGCATGGAGAGATGGCATCTCTCCTTTCTCGCAATCGTCCAAACCCTCCCATATTTGCATTTACGGATGACAATGATGCTCGGATGGCTTTGAATTTGCAATGGGGAGTTATCCCCATTCTTATTGATTTGTCAGATGACATGGAAGCCAACATATCAAAAACAATTGATCTTTTAAAAAGAAAAGGCATGATGGAAGATGGAAATTCAGTTTTGATAGTCTCGGATCTCACTCCATCTTGTGCAACGGGAACTATTTTCCAGTCAATCCAGGTGAAGACCATTGAGTAGAGAAACGGTCATCTTCTAAAAAGGGTTCGCATCTCAGGGATACAAGGGAAAGTAAAGCTAAGACGGATAACTGCAATTCCACAAAAGTATATTATATACCTCCCAGCGAAACTGATTCTTTCTGCCATATCTTGTATCTGCAAATTGTCAAATACACATAATCTCTCCGAGTTACATCGACATCAAAGGTTGCCTAAGGATTTTATTGATTGTTTGAAAGAAAGAAAAAGAGGATTTTGTTAAAAATATTCTAAGTACAGTAATTAAGGGTTAATCAATGCAGATAATTACGGAAATTTATTTAGAAGCAAGTTATTGAAAGAGAAAATAAAAATATTTCATAAATAGTTCGAATCTTTTATTTTATTTTTTATTTTATTATTTTTTTGAAAGGCTGTATTGACTCTTCTATTTAAAATTTTTGGCACTCTTTTTTTTATTATCATTATCACTGAAATTGGTTATAATACATTTATTTAATTATTTAGATAATAATTTTTATAAAAAAATGTTTAATTAAATTTTATTTCTTGATAATAAAAAAAAAAAAGTTTGCTTTCGAAATAATTTTATAACAATTATAAAAAAAGTAATATGTAAAAAATTATTTTATAACATGTTAAAATGAAAAAAATTATTATAATATTTTTTATGTAAAAAATTATATATTTATTAAATATAATTTTTAGCATCATATTTTTTAAAAAATTATAAATATTATTGAAAAAATAAAAGAGAAAATTTAATTTATTATCATTGGATTAATTTATTATCTGAGGTTGGTCTTGAAATACACTTTGTATTAGTAAATTTTAGTCATTATATTATTATTAATGAAAATATAAGATTTTAAGGAATTAAAGTATTTTATAATATAATTAAGAATTCAAGGACTAAAATATTATTAAATTTTAAATATTAAAGAGTTGTCTAATTTAAAATAGCAAAAAATAAAATCAGAAAATTTTTTAATTTTTATAATTAAGGTTCAGAAAATACTATCAAATTTTTCATCAATTTAATTAAAATTATTAAAAAGAAGATGAGTTTCAGGCTATTTTATCTAGTTGCATTTAACTTCTTTATTAAAAAACAACAGTAAAAAGAAATCCACAAGCACTAAAATAACTAGTTTTGAGAACTAATGGCAAGAGCAATCCCTTAAAAAGGGTAGTTTACCGTTCAATAAGGGCAGTCAGTCTCAGTACCCGCCCATTTGAAACTGCAAGTCTCAAAGAATTTAATGCCTAATATACTCAGACTCAACAACCTACACACTAATAACTACTTGTTT
The DNA here is from genome assembly GCA_948193065.1 of Aleurites moluccanus. Lineage (NCBI taxonomy): Eukaryota > Viridiplantae > Streptophyta > Magnoliopsida > Malpighiales > Euphorbiaceae > Aleurites > Aleurites moluccanus. The sequence goes on from CANXYC010710926.1 coordinate 27,489, forward strand.
AAATCCAGTTTCTAAACCTCGTGAACTTCAACCTTTGTTTCCAAGAAAATACAAAAAGAATCCAATGATAATTCCAACATTTATCTGCCACTCAAGAACTGGTTAATCACCTGTGTCAATCCCAAGTCTTGATTTTATTTGGCCAAACTACATTTTCATCAAGAACCCATTTCCTTTTAGACTCCATCCATCGCAATAGCAAGCGATTATAGCTCTACCCTTACAACTAGCAGCTTAATTTTTTTCCACTTAAATTTTATATGGAAGCATGCCGTTTTAATGTTTCATGCACCATGTTCCATTTCTTAATAATGTTGATGTGATCTATCGCCATCACATTTCACTACTACTTGTTTGCAATGAGGTTGCAAACCCCTGTAATGATCAAAGTATATAGTTGATCTTAATGGCTGGCAAGGTGATTCTGCCATATTTTCCTTGCCATAAAATTTGCTTATGTTATCTAATCTGTTTCTCATTTTACTTATGGATAGATGACTTTAATATTTTCGACGCTGAATGAGAAGGAATTTCCACCTATGTATGTGCTGGAATTATGAGTGTGATGTATATTGTCATTTACAGATCAGTAAGCAAAGACTTGAGTTTGGATGCTCTTCAGGAATTGGAAGAAATTGCAGAGGCTTCTGATGGAATTATGGTGGCTCGCGGCGGTGACCTTGGAGTGGAAATCCCTCTTGAACATATTCCAACAGTTCAACAGGAAATAACTCATAGTTACAGGCAATTAAACAAGCCTGTGATTGTAGCTTCTTACGATACCTCAAATGAGAAATCACAAACTCTTATGATATTGAATCTGCCAACTTATACAAAAGAGTAGAAAAAGGATTGCTTTAACTAAATATTGGCAGCAAGATCTCTTTGCAACTCTATTTTAACTTTCTTTGGAATCGAATGGTTTTCCCCTCACATGGTGGCATGGGATTAAGATGTCTTTTTCTGGAACCTTATTTTCTTCTTTTGCCACTCATGCTACTCTTTTTCTAAAGAAAGACGATATTACGAAAGTGTACTAATTGTATTTCATTTGAGTGATGATCATCTTCTGTGTTGGAATAAGGTAGCAGATGTTTCTGAAGCAGTTCGACAGTATGCCAATGCATTGATATTGTCTATTGAGTAAGCTATTGGATAGTATGGAGAGAAGGCTCTTTCTGTCTTGCGGATAGTCAGCAGTCGAATGGAACTATGGAGTCATGAGGAAAACCAACAAAGAATCTGTATGAGTGCCAACTAGAGAGTCACTGCATGATCGAATTGCAGAAGAAATATGCAATTCTTCTGTTGAAATGGGTAATTTTACTTTCACATAATTTCCCTTTATTATTTAAATACTAAGGTAGGAAATCAACAAAGGTGGAATGGTCGCTGATATATACTAATCTCTTCTTGAGTACCTTCTTGAAAGTGTACTTAAACTAGACAGAGTGATCCAGAACACCTGCATTAGTTATGTATTCTACAGCATTATTTAATAATTTAGTGATGTCAGTTTGAGTAGTGATTGATTAATTAAGGTAGATCTTCATTTAAACCTGCATCAAGTTTAGAAATCATCATTTTCAAACATGCATTTAGTCGGCTTAACATGGTATTGTAATGCATCTATAAACTAGTTTGTCTTCCTGTTCTATAAGATATAAGCATCATGGATGAAAAAGAGGGCAGTGGATTAGTAATTGATGACCAAATGTATGACCATAGTTGTTAAAATCAGACCGAACAGATTGGTCGAATCGAAAAAATTAAGAATCAAATTAAAAATTGGTCCGATCAGTCCTAAAAATGTCCTCAAAAAATCGGTTAAAAAATGGGTAAATTATCCGGTTAACCAGTGAATTAGTCGAATCATTCCGATTTTTTCAATTCGAACGGGTCATAATTTTTTTTATTTTTTTATTTTTAATTAAAAATAATAAATGTCAAATTATATTTATTTTCAGCATATATATAACAAAAGTCAAATTATATATACATATATGTATACTGATTTTTTCGGTTTAACCAATTTGATTCCGATCGAACTTTTAACCCTCTGACTTTCTATCTTTTATCTTTATCTGTCCGATTTTAAAAATATTGTGTATGACCATAACATGGGTTGATTCATGGGTTGATTTTCTCCCTATAAAAAAAAAAATTAAACTGTTCTTTGATGGTCCAAAATTAAAATACATATTAAAAATATAAAAATGGATGAGAAATGAATATTTATAATATGAAAACATATTTTGAAAGCCAAATTATAATATTTTTTAAAAAATATAATTGAATAGAAGCAGAAATATGATAAATCAAATTCAATAATTGCATTCAACATTTTATTATAATGTCAAGCAAAGAAACTTAAATGGACTAGTCAGGGTTGATGACCAAAAATGGGCAAACCATAAAAAGTCAATGTATGGTTAAAAATGGGCAAACCATATAAAGTCAATGTATGGTTATGTCCATCTTATTCATAAAATATATTGTCTCTGTCTTTTTTTTTAACTTTTTTTTTTTTTTTTTCCTTTGTGCAAATTGGAGGGAATTTGCAACAAACATTGTGACGAACGTTGCCGGATCATAACTAACTTAACAGTTATCTATTTAGTTAGGCTTATAGTTTTTGGAAGTATATTGTTAAGGGCAACAATTGATGAAACTTGCAAGTCTAAATTACTATTTCATTCTTGAGGTATAATCTATTTTACGAAATAATTTATATTTTTTAAAAAATAATTAATTAATCTCTTAATTTTAATTTTATTTATAAATTAATTAATCATTTCATTTATTTTTTATCTATAAAAAAATTAAAATATTTCTCATATACACTCAAAATTTTAATTCTAATTCAAAAAAAAAATATAAATCAATATTTTAAAAATTAGATTGAAATCGATAAGTTCAATTGAGAAATCAGTTAATCCGTTGGTCTGATTCACTTTCAATTATTCATTTTTTAAAAATCATATCAAATCGATAATCTGACTGATCTTGATTAAATTTTTTGAATCGAATAAGTGAAATTTTTTATTTTTTATTAATTTATTAATCAAAATGGTGTCGTTTTATTTTTTAATTTTTTTTATTATATTATGATAAAGAGGGAGTTGTTTTGAAAGATTCAAAACAATGTCTTTTTTATTTTGACGAACTGTATTGCTGAAATTCATTTTTTTTTTTAATTTATTATTATTATTATTATTATTATTATTATTATTATATAAATAAAATATATCATAATAATAAGTTAAGAATAATACATATTATTATTAAAAAATTAAATAAAAATAAAAATAGTAAGTCAAAATTTAAAATTCATGAAATTAATAATAGATTTTTAATCGACAAACTCAGTTGCAACTAGTCTCCCTCGTGTGTTCATATAGCAAACTCAACTCAAATGAATTGCTTTAGAAACTTAATAGCAACCAGCCTCCCTCATGTATTCACATATATTTTCAATTCACTACTCTCTTTATCAATATCCTACAATTTGAGAAATTCATCAAGAAAGAGCAAAACATTAACAAAATAGCACTAAAGACAAAATATAACAGAAAAATCTTGAACTTGACATTTCATAATTTAAAATAACACAAAAAAGAAAAGAAATTATATAAAATTATCAAAAGGAAAAGATAATAGAAATTGTTTTATTCTTTGATTGGGTTTTTGAGCTAAACAGTGAGAAATTACCACCGCACCAAAATTGAGTTCTAGAGCTCTATTTTTTTTATTGGGTTTTTGAACTTGAATCTTACATGTCCTCTAAATATTTTTAACTTTTAAAAATCAAATCTCCAAATTAGAGTTCAAATGAAAAAGTTTAGAGAACCAACACAATTGTAATTGGGTTTTTCTATTTCCGATGTCTTTGCAGACGGAGATGCGATGGTTTCAGAATCCTTCGCCGTGAGATTGCAGTTGCTTTGATTCTATTTTCATGCTTAGCATTCGCCATCAAAAAGCTTCTAATTTCTCATTTATATTTTTGTTGCATCAAGAATCATGGAATGAAAAGAAATTTGATGAAAATGCAGGTCGTTGCAAAGAGAAAAAAGGGAAGAGATTACAGATGTGGAAATTGCATCCCTTTAGTTACGAGAAATGTGAAAATTTTTTGAAATTGTGTGTCCATTAACAAGACAATGATTAATAATTGCGTAAGATACAGCGAGAAAGCCTTTCTTCTCATACGAAAAGGCATTTAGTTAATGATATTAAATTATAAATTAATTAATTGTGATTAAATAAATAAATTAATAATTATTTTTAAGAAATAAATATAATAAATAATTATATAAATATGAGATATATTATAATTAATAATAATAAATATAATAAATTATTATTAATTAATTAAAATGATAAATTAAATTAATTTAAAAATTTATTCTTCTTCTTATTAATTTAAATTATTTATTTAATATTTAACTTAGAAAATATTTTAATTTAAATTAATTTTAATTAAATTAAACTCGAACTTTAATAAAGAAATAAATTTCTTACATTTTATAATTTTTTAAATTCCAATCTAGAGTCTATTCAAAACTTAATTTAATAATTATAATTCAATTATTAAATATATTGTACGAATATAATTATTTTTATAATAAATTATACAATTGTTTTATATTTTATTTTTAAAATAAATTATTTATTTTGAATTTTGATATTAAAATTTAAATAATTAGCTTTACAATAAAAATGAATAACTAGTTTTCACAAACAGTCTTAGTCAACATTTTAATTCCAAAATTATATAAAAAAAATTAATTTATTTAATATTTTTCTTAAATTTGGAATTATTTGGAACTTTGATTCAATCTTAGTAATAGTGGGGAATAAAAATGTGTGGGCAATTGTCAAAGTGACGACGTCACTCAACTTCTAAGCCACCAGATACACGTATCATTTACCGTGCACATTAGTTTATCACTATACACTCTCACTAAAATACGCCCACTTAGCTCCCACTCTTCTTCACTACTTCCTTCTTCTGTGCTCTAGAAAAACAAAAACAGAGCTTTAAATTTCTTATTTTATTTATTTAAAGCTTTTTCAGTAATTTGAATTTCTAGTGCCAAACAGAACCTAAAAAAAAATGACTTCTTTACACTTATTGAAATCTACTTTGTCTCCAATTTCCATTTCACAGCCAAATTTTCCTGGAAAATCAGATTCCGGGAAAACGATTTTCAGGTTGAAAAGTTTTAATATTGTTGTGAGCTCGAGAAAATATATTCAGAGGCTAAAGTTTAGGGTTCGTTGTTCAGTAGAAGAAGGAGAAAATCAAAGTAATGGTTTTTTTTTTTTTTTAATAGTTGGAAAATTTTTCAGATTTTTTTTTTATGATTTGAAATTTTTGGGTTTTCGTTTTAGGTGAGGAACCTCCAGAATCTTTGTTCATGAAGGAATTGAAAAGAAGAGGAATGACTCCAACTTCATTGCTTGAAGAAAGTAACAGAGGAAGCTATGGAGTGGAAGATGAAATGAAGTTTGGAGAAGAAGAAGAAGATAGAGGTGGTTTTTTTAAAAGAAACGCTGTTTCTACTGAATTTGATAAAGAAATTTCAAATCAAAGAGAGCGATCCATGGCATTGAACAGTGAAGGCCTTGAGGTTAATCTTTTTTAACTCAATCTATTCCTTGTAAATGAAAATGGAATTGAAATGGGGAATTATGGGGATTTCTGACTTTGATTTCATTTTTGAGATAATTAAATATAGTTTGATGATAGTTTTTGAAATTATGCTCAAAATTTGGATTTTGTTTCTTGCAAAATTGAAGTGATTTGAACACAGAAATATCATAAATAACAATTTAGAGAACTTCTAGCTAAATTTTTCTTTCACCAGCTTAAGCAAATTTATTTCTTGTTTATTTTAGTGCAATATCATATTTTTTAAGGTAGTCTTTCCTACTGCCTTCTCTGCCTTACTACTTTCCAGTTTTAAAATATAAACAGAAAGGAAACAATCAAGATTCGACATATAGTGGTTTGAATTTGAAACCTTTTTCCGTAATCTAAAATGAGAGGAGTGCTAACAACAGTCTCCTTTCTAATTAACTGTCGCTTAAACAATCACTTATTGGTTGTCATGAATGGATAATTAGAAATTTATTGCTTCTAGATGATTTTCTTGAAGGCATTTTTGGAGTCATAACTTGGAAGTTCAATAATGAATCAACTGTCTTATTAATTTTATCCATACATTAGATTAAGAAACACAGAAGAAGAAAGAGGAAATGCCCTTTATCTCCCTTGATTTTTAGGGGGACAATTGCTAAAATCCTTTCTTTATGTTCTGTGAAAAAAGTGAGATAGTTATTGTTGTTTTCTTGTTTAATACTTGTGATAAATGCTGTTTTATCAATGTTTCTGTGGTATGTGAAACATTACTATGCTGGTTGTCCCGGCATTGTTTGTAATTTTCTTTTGATTGAATGAAAATAAATTTCATGTGTCTTCTAAAAAGCTATTATTTTCTGGTTCAATTTGTATCTTTATACTGGGGTATATTGTTTTCTGGTCCATATATTTATCAGAATTAAACTTTTATTCTTTTGGCATTGTGCATGTTCACATGCAGCAAAGATACTCAAATTATCTCTCTGTTTCAGGGTTTAATTCCCCGTGCTAGGCTTTTGCTTACAGTTGGAGGAACTTTCTTCTTGGGATTTTGGCCGTTGATCCTTATAACTGTGGCATTCTTTTCTGGTCTCTACATTGTAAGTTCTATTTATTTTCTTTAACCTGGTGACACATAATTATGTTATGGGCAAATTTCAAATATTTTTGTCCTCTACTTTTTTTTTTATCAGTTGTACTTGGGCATGTTATTCAACTATTGGCTTTTTCACGAGGTGGTTAAAGATTTGAAATTTGGAAGTTTGTAGTGGATACTAGAGTTTGTTTCTGTAGAGATTGTAGTCATAGATGGAATTTGAATCAGAATTGCATGTATTTCAATTACTATTGCTCTGAAGTGGCCTGACCATCAGATGAGACGAGATGATAACTACTCGTCTATATTCACAAACAAGAATGAAGGATATTAATATCTTTTTCAAATCTTGGTGAACTGCCATATGTTAAATTCCAGGCATAGTTAAACCTGAAAAGAATAATAGAAAGGAATCTAAAAGCACTAAACAGAGTGTACAATCATAGGCTAGACTGATTCCATTTGGTCTTTGGATGAAAAATTATCATTTTAAAGCTCAAATAACTGAGGTGGATTCGGCAGACTAGTTGACTGCAGGCATAAAATCAAATTCTTAACAATCTTGAGGCTTGCTAAAAGCATAGTTCAGAAAATGGGTTGGCATGGTTAAGAAGATCCATCATTAGGTCTCTTCATTATTTTCATTATGTCTTGGATAAAAGAATTAAAATTTTCAGCTATTCTTTGTGCTGGATGCATATTTGATCATTGCAGAAAATGCTGAGTGTAGAAAAGCCAAATATTAACTCGAGTTTCACTTCAATTACTGTTTCTTCTATGTCCCACTTTGTCATGTTCCCTGCACGTTTGCTAAATTATTTTGTTTGCCTTTAGCTCCATGGAAGTTAATTACTGATCTGTTTCACCTTTCCTTGGGGCAGTATTTCGGACCAAGTTTTATCCACAACGCGAGCAGGACACTAATCTCATCACCACAGTATATTGATCCATATGAACTTCTGGAAGATGAAAGAATATCACAAATAGCTCCTAGTCTAAAATGAAGGACAACCAGAAAACATGTTCCAGTAACTTATCTTCTTTGTCCTTGTTAATTCTTTCCCTATGTAAATACTTCTTATCTATCAGCAACAACTTTTCTTAACAGTTGATAGTCATTCCTGTTGCTTGCTGAATGGACGTGGAAGTTGTAACTTTTTTTTTTTTTTTTTAAGGATTTCCTTCATAAGTAGATGACTATTAAGGTTTATTTGGCATTGCTTTGTGAATTGCTATTGATAAAATCATACCGTAGGAAAATTACCCCTGATTTAAGTGATAAAACATCACTTAAATTCAGTTAAATTTCAGTTATAATTGGAAGAAGACGTGGTAAACGAGCATTCTTCCCTACCATACATGGCCTAAATTTAGTACTAATTATACAAACAGGAACTTGAATTTTATCTGCTCTAATTTGACCCATAAAAATCTTTTTTTATGATCAGTTTTGAGTACAATCTGACTCGTCCGCAACTTAAAATGAGCTAATATGTTAATATGTAGTGCCGAAAATAAACAGCTCAAAATTATTCAAATTGAAATAACTCTAGCTTAAAATAATTTGAGCTTTTTGTCCGTTTAAAGACTAATAAATAAATATTTGACCTATATTACTAATAATCTTATAAAGTTGGCCTAATTAGTAAATATCTCTTTTTGACTAGTTTTCTATGATCTTATTTTAAAATTAGAGTATAAGAAGATAACTTTTTGCAACTTCGTATCATCTAAACTCTAATTACTTATTTGCTTACCTTCAATATGACTAGAGACTAGAGAGATTAAAACTTAAAAAAGAAAAATCCAAAGGAATAATAAAACATTTTGCATTTTTTTTTTTACAATCAATCTCAATTCAATTTACGCAATAAATATTTGACCTATATTGATATAATTATTTTAAAAACAAAATTGAAATGTAGAACCATTTCCACACCTATTCTATTTTCAAAACTAACAAAACCTACAAAAATATAACCATAGAAAAGTAGCTCCCTTCTCTCGACGACAACTTGAATTATTCTAATATTCACACACAATAGAAATGGTAATGGGATGGAAAATCTCCATTATTTGTAGAGATTTGTCCCGGAATGGAAATTCTCCGATTTGTCTTCCCATGGGGACGGGAATGAGAAATATTTTTTTCCTGTTAACTGAGACAGAGAATATATTCCTCACCCTGTGGGGATCCCCGTTAGCGGGGACAGGAAATGTATTCCTCACCCCATGGGGATCTCATCTCCTTCCCCGTGGAGACCCGTTATTATATTTCTTATATAAAATTATATTAATTAATATATATATATATATATATATATATATATATATATATATATAAGGAATAATTTGTTCAAGAAATAATTCTTATGAGGTTGTTGGAGTTTATTGAAAGCAAATATTAAATTA
>CANXYC010710945.1:0-41632 GCA_948193065.1 Aleurites moluccanus
TTCACAAGCAAGAACATATGGGCTTAATCCAAGAATATTGATCAAGCCATTCACAATATATAATTCATGAACATTTATGTGTTAAAGAATAACAAAGGTAACAACAATTGGTTGTATTGCTTTCAAGGTATGGATATCAAACAAAATGTTCATACTTACCTCTTGCTCAAATTTCCTTAATTTTCTCCCTAGCAAACTGCCTGCTTAATTTTCCTTAATCAAATTCTGAGTTCTCCTCCTAAGAAAATCCCATACACACAAAATTAGGGTTTTCCAAATTAGTGATATTCCACATGATTTTTCCTAATAGTAAGTTATCTTAGAATCTCTATTCTTAATTCCCAACAATATCCCATTAATTCTCTTAAAGAAAAACTGCATTAAATTCCACATTAATTTCGGAGTTACTGTTCACAGCAGTATAAACCTCAAAACTTCTCCCACATTAAATATCATTAATTGCTGTAAACCACTAACAATAAATTCTCTATACCCAGAATTAATTATCCTAACCCATTAACTTAATTAAATCCAAAGGGAATGATTTAGGAAGAAAATTTACCTTATTTCCTTCAAACTGAGTTTTCTGCAAAACTCTGCCCAAACTGATGATTCTGCCTCAATAATAGACTAATTTAGAAGTCTATTGCATAAATCTAAGCCTTAATGCCTTAGAAAAAAAATATAGAAGAAAACTGAGAAGAAAACTGAATTTTACGAAAAAAAAGGAAGAGGGGATAAAGCGTGAAAAATCGCTACTGGGTGCTGGGGATTAAATAGACCTCTGCCCAGAAAACACGCTACCCAGCTCGCCATACTGCCTCGGCAAAGCTCCCTCGCCTGACTGCTTCGGCAAAGCTCCTTCGCCAGACTGCTTCAGCAAAGCTCCTTCGCCAGACTGCTTCGGCAAAGCTCCTTCGCCTGGCCAGCTCGCCAACCACTCTGCATTATCAGCTCGCACTTGCTAACTCGCCAATCTTGATCCGGCATTGCTGCCTCGCACATCCAGCTCGCATATGCTACCTCGCGTATGCTGCCTCGCCAGACTCTCCTCGCGACTCATCCTCGCATTAGCCACCTCGGCAATGCTTTGCCTCTTCTCTTCTTCGCGAATTGCTACCTCGCATATCTCTCTTCGCACAATGCTTCCTCGCTAACTTCTCTTTGCCAAAAGCTCTCCGCCAAAATGCCTCCTCGCATTACCTGTCCGGGAACATGCCTTCCCGTATAAGCCTGGCTCTCCATCACCAGATACTTTTAAGTTAACTCTTGCCTAAACATCCCACATTAAGCCAGCTCGCGAATAAACTACACTAATCCAAATTCATCGATTCTTCTTGCCACTTAAAATCAACAGACAGAAGCACAACACAATCAAATTTCATATCAAACTAATCAACATACAGACAGTGGTGACTCTCCAAAAGTCACCCATACTCCTGCATCAAAATCCAACCGAACAGTCCTGATACAAAATACTCTCCACTGAGATATACTTATCCAAAAATTCTGAAATTTTACAGACATCATCTCAACATACACAGAAACATATTTCATGTTTACAACTTCAACAAATTCTGCCTCAGTCATTCCCAGAAATTCCAAACACAAACTGCAATTCCTGCAGGAATTCTCATCCAGACCAGCCTTGCTCAAATAGACACAACTTATCACATACTCAGAATCTTATCAATCCATTTTACAGAATTATAGCTAAAACATAATTTAACAACTTTCATATTTTACACTTTACCCAATTATGTCTTTAAGAGCAATTAATGGCCAACACTGAATTCTGCTGTAGTTCAAAACAAAGTTTCTGAAATTTTCAAACTTCTCATTTAAAATTTGAAATTCTCCAAACAAATAAAATTGACAAATTACACTTCAAAATAGCGGATATTACACAAACTAGCCAACTGATTAATTAATCTTTTAAAGATATTAAGATGGTCTCGAATATCATCACCTTCATTCATTTTCAATCCATATAATTCTTTCTTCAAATATAGTTGATTAGTGAGCGATCAACATATAAAGTTCTTCTTATTTATTCCACAAGCTAGTTGGTGAAGTTTCATTCAACACATCATACTTTACATTAAGTGCTAAGGCCAATCAAATTGTACTTACAGCTTTTTATTGTAATTCCTCCCATTCTTCATCTTTAATTGTTGATGGTTTCTTTTCTTTTAAAGTTTTAATTAATTCTTGTTATACAAGAATATCTTCCATGGTACTTTGCCATAAATTAAAATTATTTTTCGCATCAAAGAGCTTCACCTCAAACTTTGATCTCATTATTCACACGATTTTTAACATTTCGAATCAACGACTTTGATACTACTTATTATGAAAAATGTCTCACACAACAAATAATATAATGAATGAAAAATCAAAATTTAACGTGGTTCGACGTAAGTCTACTCCATAAAATAAATCTACTAATAAAAATAATAAATACAATCACTAATAATCACAAAAACACTATTCCATACACTTTGTTTCACCATACTAACTTATACCAATTGTTATAAAAAAATGTCTTACACAACAAATAATATAATAAATGAAAAATCAAAATTTAATGTGGTTCGGTATAAGTTTACTCCATAAAATAAATCTACTAATAAAAATAACAAATACAAACACTAATAATTATAAAGACACTATTCCATACACTTTGTATTTCACCATACTAACTTAATTTCTCTAAATCTCTACTACTTTTTATTCTATTAATCAACCTTATTATTCTATATATAAACTTTCAAAACAAATCCAAATTCTATTTAGATGCTATTTTATTTAACTAAATTCAAATTCAACTTGATACTAAATTAAATACTTTTCCATCATTATTAAATAAATCATTTTTTTATTATGAATTTGATACAAAATTCTAACATAAACGATTTAACCGCAGGAGGAATATGGCACTGCCAAAGCTTTTTCCAACCAGCTGAAGGATGAAAGCTTAAACCTAGCCCAGCATGTTTTAACGCAACCCTATAACCTGACCGTATTGAATAGTCACCACCATATTGCCTTAAACTGGTAATTATTGTTAGGGCGGAAAATTTTCAACATTATGACCTATTTATACGATACGTATGCGACATGTAATAGTGGTTCGGGTTGGACATAATTAAGTTTAGCTTATAACGGACCAACATGTTTATCACACACTGAATATAAAGATATAAACAAACTGAATAATGTAATCAGCATTAAACACTATGTCTGGTTTAATTAATTAAATTTGTATGTTAACATATATCAAAATATCCATTTAAACTTAATTTATTTTATAAATCTTTTTATCTTTAAAAAATATATTTATATGGATAGGATGGATTTATATTTTAATTTATTTTATTTTGAATACATTATTTATGTATTTATAGGTTATTAATATTTCTAAACCAATTTACTTTGTATCTCATATTGTTTTAAAATTTATTTCAATGAAGTATTTAAATAGGTTAAAGGTACATCTATGAAAATCTTGATATAATTAATAAATGGATTAGGTTAAAGTCAGTATTTTTTTTTTATTTTTTTTAATATATGTGATACGAAATGATACGAATTATCATGTTAATTTGTTATTGATAATTACAATAAAATTTCTATAAATTAATATTTTTGAAATAAAATTTATTAATTAAAAAATGTATTAATTAATCGATAAATTAATAATTTATTAATTTAAATAGAGTATTTATAATTCAATAAATATATATTTAATCAATAAAAAATTTATTTTATTTTATCAATATTGTAATCAATTCAATATGGATTAAATGAATTGAATAAAAAATATATAACTAATTAAATATAAAATAATTGAAATAGATAAAAATATGTGAACAATTAAATACAAATTAATTAAAATGGATAAAAAATATTTGATCAATGAATATGAACTAATTGAAATGAAATAAAAAAATGTGAACAATTAAATATGAATAAAATGAAATAAATTGAATATGAATTAAATGAAGTTAACAAAAAAACAAGTGAATATAATTACTTAAATTTTAAATAATTTTTAGAGTCAAATTTTAATAAACTACATATCATAATCTATTATATTTATAATATTCATAAATTATTAATTTATAATATGAATGGAATCATATAATTATATAATAATTTTTAAAAAAATATAATTTTATTAATTTATTGAAATTATTAATTTAACATATTAAATCAAATCGAAACTGCAAAAAATTATTATATAATAAATAATATTAATTTATCGAGTATTAATTTACAGAAATTTTATTATAATAATTAATAGCTAATAGTTGTTAATCAATAAATATTATTTATTTATAAAAATTTATTAGTTCTTATGATTGAAATGTTAAATCATCATTATAAATATGATTTATTTTAAATATTTCATAATAAAGAATAATTAAGTCTAAATATGTAATAAAGTTAAATAAGCTACAAATATATAGCAAAAAATTTGAAATGGAGCCTTTTAAATTAATTTTTGTTAATTTATCTAAATAATTAATAATTGTTAATATTTTGAGTTTACTTAATGGGTGCATCCAGTCATTGAGGTGAAAAAAATAATAATAATAATGGCATTTTCTCATCTCGGCACTTTTAAACGAGTGCATCCAGCCGAACGACCGCAAAACAGTAACATGGGACATTGGCATTTTCTTATTTCGATACTTGTGCTGTCATCGGGTTCTTTTTTCTCCACAAGAAGCCCCTAGCCTTTCGTTGGTTTTCCATGTCATACTCATGTTATCTGCATGTTAACCAAACTGAATCACATGCTAGTGGGGTTTGCTTGTCATGTCTCAAGAGGCAATGTTAGCATAAAGATCAATACATATTTATATTAATAGAATTTAATATATAAATTAATGCGAATTATAACACACAAGATAGTGAAATTTATGAGTTTTGATAAATTATTATATATTAATAATAACAAGAAATGTAATCTAAAATTAATAATAAGAAAAAATAGTTTTTTAAGAGAATAATAATTAGAAATTGTTAATAATAATAGTGATAAGCAATGAGATATAACATATTTAACACTTTAATTTATATTATTTTAAATTTAATATTTAATTTTTAAATTAATTTTAATGAGAATATAAAATTTGAGTGTGATGGCCTTTTTCTCTCTTTTTCCATCCGACGGGACTTTGGTCATGAGCGTCTCGAGATTCAAATGCTCATATCATATTGTGACCTAGGTTTTGGATTGTCTTATTATTGATTGAGTCTATGTCAATCATTAGGCTTGTGTTTTCCTAAACGGGAGTAAGTCTAATCCAAGTATATTAATGTAAGAATCAATAGTGGTTCTCAATGGATGTTGAAGATATGAAGGTGTTGGACCTTATACTGATGAATGGTGTGAATCTCGCTATAGGTGTTGACTTTGTTAGAAGATTGTGCAAACCTCTTTGGAGCAAGTGTTGACCTTAATGGAAGAGTAATATAGGGCTTACCTCACTAGAAGGACATGTTAAACTTAATGGAAGGAAAGTATGGGATTGACTTTTCTGGAAGGAGATGTTGACGCTGATAGATGGAAAGTCTGGAGTTGACCTTTGTTGATAGAAATTCTAGAGTTGGGCATTGGAGTAGATATCAGTTCTTAGCATGCATGGCAAAGATAGATAGCATTAGGAAGTCGCGCCAAGCCATTAAGTCAGTGTAACTGCATATATGGAGTTAAAGGCTCAGGGAAATAGTGAACTTAAAGATAATGTCATTGCTTCCTTGAACGAGAGAATTTGAAGAACTCTCAATATGAACTTTTCCTAAAGGGAAAGGTCTTTTAGGCACTGGACTCCAAAGGGTGGCCAGTTTAAGAGAAAGGGCCAATCTCCTAGTGGATGAATGAAAGACTACCCTTTGATTAGGCCTTCCTGGAAGTAAAATTGCTCAAGAAGTGTATTAAGTTTCCTTGAGTATCTCAAGTTTTTCTTCGGTTAAAGGATTTTCTCTGTACGAAAGACTCACTCCCAGCCAGAGTCCTCCGTTAGATTGTAAAACATGGAGAGTCCTCCTTTGGGTTGTAAAACTTGGAGCTTTTATAGGAGTCTTGAGTTGCATGGTTGCAAGTACTCAAGTGCGTAGAGTCACATTATTTTGTAACTAGACAAGGGTAACGATGTGTATGTTTTAAAGGTTGTGGAGCCTTGTGCTTAAGTTATAAAATCTCATTTTCAAAGGTGGTAAGGATTGCGTATCAAGCAAGCTTGTAAGGAGTTGTCGTTAGAGACTTGCCTTGTAAGCTATCTATTGATGAGGGGAGATGTTACTTCGAGCGACATGCTTATGCTTAGATGAGAAAGAGAGAGAGATAGAGAGACAAGGAATGAGATAGCCTGTCTTGTGAGGCTTTGGGCCTAATTTTTGTGAGTTGTTGGGCTGGATTACTTAATTGTCCTAAGGCTTGCTTCTTGGATCATCTAGTTTTGTCTGTAGTTTTCTTGTTTAAGGCCTATTTTAGAGTGAGCCACTTTTAGTCCTCATCGGGTGGCCTCCTTACTTCGCTATCATAAGTGACTTGAGTAAATGATGGCTAGAGTAGAGTTTTTTTATGTGTGACCTAGCTTGGTCTTTGATGAATTTTCTGTCTTAGAACTTGTGTGGGATGATTCGTTTAGAACTCCGTGTGGTAAGCGTTGAAGTCCTTGAGCCTTATAACAATTCTCGAGAAACTATGAAAGTTTTCTCTTGGTCTTCGATGCAGTTATAAAGGTCATTAAAAGATGTAATGCATGTGAAAAATTTATGGAAATTGAAAGGATAGGCTTTGAGTTTTAATGAAGCGTTTATTAAAGCTTATGTATAACTAGATCATATCATGGTTAGGTTCTTATCGCTCCTTCAAATACTGAACTTGGCTCACTTTCTTTATTCTAAGTGAGTTTTTCCCATATGCACAACCTTATGTTTGCCTTATTGTGTCTTCTTTATCTAGTACTATTATGGATGATCGTAATGAATCTAAGTAAAACCCTTTTGGATTCAGGAGTTGTTGTTCTTTAGAGCTAGGTATACGGTTTATGAGTGTCATTGCTGCATGTAAGGTCTTACTCAGGAGATGGTTGATGGAGCCTTTCCCTCTAGTACTGAAGGCTTCTAGATCTGTATGACCTTATTTATGTTGTTAGCAACTTACATTAATAAGATCGATTTCCTTCTCGAATAATTTCTTTAAATTTGGGGCTCTATATTTCCATAATATGTAGATCCTTTCTTAGAAAGTGTTGGTTTGTCAGAAGAAATGGCAAAGTTCTATATCACCTTCCTCAAAGGTTATAACTTGAAATTATCATGTATGCCTTCGGTAAAGAGGAGATGTCTTACTCTTCTTCGCTTATCTAGTAGGACTCTTATGTTGGTCTCTGTCTATAGGCTTGTAAGTTGATTAAATCAATGTATTTTGAACAAATTTTAAAGAAATTTTCTCCATGTCAATCTTGTACAAATGGTATTTTATTTTCTCTGCTTTGCTTGACTTTTCTATGTATGTTGTCAACTTGAATATATTATCATCGATATGAGAATAACTTGTTTTTTACTATCATTTTAAGTTGAATGTGTGATTGGAAAGGCTTGACCATACATTTTGATGAATTAGAGGATTTGGCCTTTGTTGGATCCATACTTGACTATATGAAAAACGATTGAAGTCCATAAGGTGTCACTAACATTGCCTATTTTGGAAGTAAAGACTGGATCATAAGCTTATGGTTTGATGGCTTAATTGATTATAGTAATATTGTTGATGAAGTAGTCTTCTAGAAGTAGGATTTGGCCCCCATTGCTAGTCTGTCTAGGTTTGAAGGGCAATATTTGATGTCTAGATAAAGTCTTTTAACTTTTGGACTTGTCTGAATGCTCGATCCCATGCAAAGTCATTGGAATCCCCTAAAGACCATATAGCTCGCCTTGTTGGTCTAGGATTGGCTTGGTTTTGCCCAATTCTCTATAGTTTTATTGTCATTTCTTAGATGGACCTTTGTCTGTAATGCAACCTTGTAGTTGATTGTTTGGCTTTGATGGGCTGAGACTTCTTCTACTCATTACTTCGCAAGTGTCCTCCTAGCTTTGACTGGCTTGTCTAGAGTGACTTTGAGCCCGTCCACCTCAGTCTTATTGACTTCATTGAGGCTGAACTTTTGTTATGCCTTTCTTACTTCTGGAAGGACTTATGATGTGATTCTTTAGGCTTTTTTACTTTGCGAAGGTTTAACTTTGGTTTTGCCTTCCTTGCATTTAAAAGGGCTTGCGATATGATTCCTCTAGGTTTTTTTACTTCACCGAGGTACTTGGACTTTGTCTTTATTGTATCATAAAAGGTTAGTCCACTTATATCAACATAAAAGGTTGCTTTCGCAGGAGGAGGTCTTTGTGAGCTGCTATGAGATCAATTATAGCCTTGCCTTAATAAAAGTTCTTAATGGGTTATGCTATGAATAAATGGATGCCTCATAGAGAGGACTTATGAGTGCCTCATGGAGAGGGCTTAGGATAGCCTATAGGGGCTTTTGAGTGCCTTACGGGGGGGTGTCTTATTCTTTGCCTATATTTAAAGGTCTTACAAAAGCCTATTTGAAAGGTCTTATGAAAGCTTAGGCTATACTAAGAGTTAATTCTTATTGGGCCCAAGAGTAATTATATGGTGCACAATATTACCAAGCCACACATCATTGATGCTTATAGGTAGGTTTTAGCCTGGCCAATACGAAGGTCTTATAGGTGCCTATAATTAGGTCTTAATTGATTTTTCTGAGGTCGTACAATTTCTCCTGTAAGCTTTAAGGAAACCCACTAAAGAAAGCTTGTATGTGCCTAGTTGGAGGGCTTTTAATTGCCTTAGGACTAGGTCTTTTGAGAAGTGCCTACAAAAACATAGGGCCTATATAAGTTTCATGTTGATGATCCATAACTGGAGCTTAGGTCTTTGCATGATGATTCTCAAGAAAATGGGTTATGCTCGTACTTGAGATTGGCGATGAGGTTATTTTATAGGAAGTTGAAGGCTTTAGTCCTTGGTCAAGATTTATGGGGCCTTGCAAAGAGCGGTTACCTGACCTGAAAGGTTTGACTTCAGGTTCCTAACTAGAGTTAGGTCATATACCTATTCAAAACTAAGGCTTTAATATATCTCTAAGGAGATCACACTACTTGGGAGACTTCTGCCTAGAGTTCACTAGGTCTTTTGCCCTACATAAAGTGGACTTATTGCCTAGGTTGACACTAGATCTTTTGCTACATCTTGAGGATGACTTCTAGTTGGATCTCTTTCTCTTGATACTCATATGTGGTTTGCATTTGGCATCCCTAAGTGTGAAGTGAAAGATATTGAAAAGTTTAGCTTTCTAAGGGAACTCAAATTCTCTAAAAGCTTCTTTCCAATGATGCATTTCTTGGAAGAGATTAATTTCTTTCTATTTCTCTTGCCAACTCCATTCATTCCTGATGAGTTTGTATGAAGGAAGTTGAAGGTTCTTCTAAGCTCATAAATGACATACATGTGTTTGGGTTAGTCATGCATGTTGTTTCTACACTTACAAATGCTCTTCCAGATGTATGTTGTGCTCATCTCCATATGCTCTTCATATATGATCTCTATAAAACCTTAGCAGATGTTTCCCTAGACGGTGCCACTTTTTTATTAAACCTTTTCTCCCTTCCTTCGTTGGGTGGGACTTTCAAAAAAAAAGTATTCAGGGGCCTATAAAAGTGACCTTGATGGATGGAAAGTATGGAGTTGTGCATTGGAGCGTAGATCCATTTTTAGTCCACATGGCCAAGATAGATAGCATTAGGAGGCTACTCCAAGCCATTCTCCAATGCTTAAGTTAGTGTAACTACATTCATGGAATTAAAGGCTCGAGAAAAGAGTGGACTTGAAGATGATGCCACTACTTCTACTAGTGAGAAAGTTTGGAGGACTCTCACCATAGACACTAGACTTTAGAGTGCTAGTTTAAGAGAAAGGGTCAGCCTCCCAGTGGATGACCAAGAGAATACTCTTTGATTGACCTTTCGAGAAGTCGAGTGTCTTAGGAAGTGTACTGAGTTTCCTTGAGTTTCTTAGGTTCGTCTCTAGTTGAGAGAGTTTCTCTATATGGAAGAGTTCTCTCCTTGCTGAAGTCCTTCTTTGGGTTGAAGAACTTGGTGGTTCTATAGGATTTTTGAGTTGCATGACTGTGAGTACTCAAGTGTGCAAGATCGCGTCATACTGTAGCTAGGCATAGGTAATGATGCGCTTGTTTTGGAAATTATGGAGTCTTATGCTGAAGTGACATAATCTTGTTTCGTAGAAGTGGCAGGGAGTGCATGTCAAAAAAGCTTGTAAGGAGTTGTAATATGACTACATGTATAGAGTTAAAGACTTGGGGAAAGAATGGACCTGAAGATGATGCCATTGCTTCCCTCAGTGAGAGAGTTTGAAAGACTCATATTGTGACCTTTTTTAGTAGGGAAAAAAATTCTTTTAGACATTGGACTCCAGATAGTGGCTAGTTCAAGAGAAGGGCCAGCCTCCCAATGGATGACTAAGAGACTACTCTTTGATTGGCCTTTCTAGAAGTTGAATGGCATAGGAAGATGTATTGAGTTCCTTAAGTTTCTCAAGTTTATCTCTAGTTGAGGGAGTTTCTCTATATGAAAGAGTTCTCTCCTTGCTAAAGTCCTCCTTTTGGTTGGACAACTTAGTGCTTTTATAAAAGTTTTGAGTTGCATTACTACGAATATTCAAATGTGCAAGATCGTATCATTTTGTAGCTAAACATAGATAATAATGCACTTATTTTGGAGGTTGTGAAGTCCTCATTTTGGTTGGAGAACTTAGTGTTTTTATAAGAGTTTTGAGTTGCATGACTATGAATATTCAAATGTGCAAGATCGCATCATTTTCTAGCTAAACATAAGTAATGATGCACTTATTTTGGAGGTTGTGAATTCTTATATTAAAGTGACATAATCTCGTTTCATAGAGGTGGCATGGATTGCATGTCAAGAAAACTTGTATGGAGTTACCAGTGGAAATTTTCCTTGTAAATTATCCATTGACAAGGTAAGATATTGCTTGAAGCAAGATGCTCATGCTTAGATGAAGACTGAACAAGACAAAGCACGAGGTAGCTTGTTTTGAGAGACTCTAAACCTGATTGTTGTGAGTCTTTGGTTTAGATTGTCCAGTTGTCCTGAGACTGACTTTTTGAATAGTCTAATTTTATCTTGGACCTACTTATTTAAGGTCCATTGTAGAAATAGTCATTTTTAGTATTATTGTAGAAAGAGTCATTTTTAGTATTCATTAGAGAAATTAAAATATTTTATTACATAATAATTGAAAGGATAAAATGCATTAAATTTAAAAAAATTTAAGAATTAAATTGTTTATGTGAAGTAAAATGCTAAGAACTAAAGTATAGTAAAACATTAATTATTTTACACATAATAAAGTATGAAATCATTATTAAATATTAAAAATTAAAAATATTAATTACAATAGCATTAAAATTTTGAAATTTTCATTAAGTTTTGAATTGAAATTTTTAACTGAATAGGAGGGAAAAAATTTATGAAAAGAAAAAAAAATATATTATTGTATAACTTATTGTTTAAAATTTTTAATGTTTTTAAAATTGGATTGGTTAAAAAATCGATGAAAGCAGAATGTCAGAGAATTAAATGTTCAATCGAAATTAAACCAATTAAATAAAAAAAAAATCGATATATATATATAATTTGACATTTATTATATATATGATGAAAACAATATAATGCAATTATAATCAAATCAAGAATTTATATAAAATTATATTTTTTATGGTGTCAATCCAATCACATTAAATCAAAAATTATATATATAATAAGTTATAAATATTCATTTGCTCAAATATCTATTTACACAATAAAGTAACATGCAATAGGATTATGATTTTAGAGTCGAGTAAATTTTACCATGGGGTAAAATTGAAATAAAATTATTGAAATTCTCTTAATTTTTTTTTAACTCAAAATGACACCTTTTTGCTTGACAAAAATATGTCATTTTGATAAAAAATTAAAAAAAAAAAACTGACATGCTCGAACTAAAAAATTAATATGGTTTGATTGATTTATTGATTTTTTAACCGATTTTTCAAAATGAATAAATGAAATTGATTGAATCAATTTTTAATTCTATTCCTGCTTTTCAATTCGACCGATTAATTCGATCTGATTTTCACATCATAAAAATTTCTATTTATTTTTATTTTTTATTTTTTGAAGAGAGGCAGGCATATGTTGAGTTTTGAGAGATGTGATAATATTATTATAATTTATCTGCCATTTGTTTACAAATGATTTAGAATGGATTTATTTTTCACGAGTTAATTATTATTATTATTATTATTATTATGATAAAAGAAATTTGGTACAGTGATTAGAAGTAGTCGTGGCGAAAAAGATGGGAATTAATTGGCAAGTGATTACACCACTTTATCCCACAGTTATTGGTACGGTACTCAATTTCAACTTCAAAGCCAAGGAGGCTCTCCACTCCATTATTAGATTTTCTCGTCCTCAAAATCTTTATTATTATTTACCAAAAAAAAAATTATTATTATTATTATTTTATTATTATAAAATAGTTTCAAGGCTTGTCATGTTTTTAGAAAGGTTAATAGTTGTGCTTATTATTTAGCTAATAAGGTTTTTAACATTGAGGAATATAATGAGTTTTAAAAAACACGAAAATTTTCATGAATTTAATGAAAATGGTTAAAGGAGAAGATTACTTGATATTTTGTAATTCATAATAATATGTCAATATATTAAACTTTCAATTAAAAAATATAAAATTACTATAACTATTGAAATTTGACATTTAGCAATTTAATTCCTAGCATTTAAAAATTAATTTTTAAACTTATTTTACACTCCCTTTGAAAAATTCATTTAAAAAATTTAAATCTAAAAACTCATTTAAAATAATTTAATTCTGTTAATATAATTGAATTGAATTTCTGTGCAAGCATTATTTTAAACATCATGTAGATAAATAATAAATTTATTTTATTTTATATTTTATTAATTACTCATATTTATTTAATGATAACTAATAATATTAAAATTTTAGGAGATTATGATTTATATTTCTGTAATTTAAAGTTGAATAAAATTTAAATTAAATTAAATTTTTACAAAACAATATGATTTCTATTTATTTGGAAATCATTTTTTATAGTAAAATAATTAAATTTTATAAAATCCCTCCATCTAAATAAAAAAAAAAAAAATCATTTCTATTAAATTCTTAGGAAGTCTAAGTTCTAAACAGGAGTTAATAAAATATTATAGATTTTAAGGGATTAAAATGTTTCATAATATAATAATTCAAAAATTATAGTACATTATATTTTGAAGATTTTAAAAATAAAAATGATAAATATATATTAAAATAAAATATAATAAAAAAAAATTTATTTTACAAATAAAAATAAAAATGTTATTTATTAATAAAGTTTTAAAAACATTAACTTTAAAATAATAGAAACTAAATATAGATAGTCAAAAAAGTAATTTATGAAAAATAATAAAAAAAATAAGTGTCCTTCAGAATACAACGCACAACAAAAGACCAGAGTGGGACCAATAAAAACGTTGCACGTGAAGACGCGTCATTTTGTCAAAAATTAGAAAAATAAAAACGCGTCAATTTGTGACTGTTTTTCAAACAGCTTTTTGTTTCCATAATCCCCAATCCAATCCCCGCCAAATCCCATCCATGCTTCATCGTTATCCACAAAAACCGCTGTATGATGTATCTATTATATAATAATATAATATTAAATATATATTATTTGGCACCGTGTTATTAATTGTTAATTTTTAATTGATTTAATTATAATTTTTTTTTTACTTTTTAAAAATATATTAATTCCTAATAAATATTATAATATATTATTAAATTATTCTATTTAATTTTACTGTTAATTAATACTAAAATGATCAATATAAATAATAAAAAAATAAAAATATTATTGTCTTTTATTTTTAATTAATTATATTTTATTTTTATTTTTAATTTTTTTAGGATTAAAAATATATTTTTATATTTTTTTGACAACTTTGAAAATAAAATAAATAAAAATATCTTTTAAAATATTTTTTATTTTATTTTTTAAAAATAAAAAATAACAAATAAAAATATATTTTTTTTAAAAAAATATTTTTACTTTTATTTTTAAATTTATCAAAAATATTAAAATGAATTTTTTATTTATATTAAAAAATTTAAGAAAAAATAATTTAATTTATTCTTAAATTATTTTTAAAATAAAAATAAAAAAATCTTTTTATGTATTTTTTATTTTCAAATTTGTCAAAAAAAATGAAAAATAAATTTTTTAACACTAAAAAATATTTTTAAAGTAAAAATATAATGTAATTATATTAAATTTGTCAAAAATATTAAAATGAATTTTTTATTTATATTAAAAATTTTAAGAAAAAATAATTTAATTTATTCTTAAATTATTTTTAAAATAAAAATAAAAAATATTTTTTAAAAAATATTTTTGTGTATTTTTTATTTTCAAATTTGTCAAAAAAAATGAAAAATAATTTTTTTAACACTAAAAAATATTTTTAAAGTAAAAATATAATATAATTAAATAAAAATAAAATGTAAGGGCATTTTTATTTTTTTATAGTTATTGTGGGCATTTTTATTTTTTTATAGTTCTTGTTGACCATTTTAAGATTGACTAAAGATAAAATTTATCGAAATGGGAAGTTAATGTATTAATATAACGGAATATACGTCGGGAAAGAGTTAATGTATTTTTTAAAAATCAAGGGAGACTTAATGTATTGAGCCATTATATAAGAAAAATAGTAATTAATCATTTTTAATATAATAATAAATAATTATTATATTAAATCAATAAAATAAACTACAATTAGTATCATAATTTAATAATTTAAATTTATATAAAATATATTTATTTGTATAATTTAAAATCTAAATAATATAATAAATTACAAATATTTTAATTATTTTTTAATATTAAATAAAATTATATTCAGTGGCGGACAGAGAGAAAGAGTTGTGCCTTTTTTTTTTTAATTTTATGTTTTTTTTTAAATATCATATTTGCCCCCAAAATTTTTTTATTTAGCTGCCTGAGCTTAAATTCTAAAATTAACCCTTCCTCCAACTTCATAATTTTTTTTTTTTTTTACCTTTTTAATTTGTATTGTTTACATATTTTATAATAATTTTTTTTTTTAATTTTTACCCTCTAACTTTATAATTTTTTTTTACTTAATAGTTTATTTACCTTTTTATATTTAGCTTCTAAATTTATGATTTCTTTCTTATTTTTACCTTTAATCCCCTCATATATTTGACTTTAAATTTTTAATTTTAAAAAATTAATTGTGTAATATTTTATTAGATATTATTTAAGATGTTACGAATTTTCGCCCACTATTTAAATTTTTGAGTATGTCATTGTTTATCAAATATTACGAGAAGTTAAATCACTTATTCTCATAAGAGTAAAAAATTAAACCATTTTATAATTTTATCTATTTTAATTTCTTCAATAAGTGAAAAAAAGAATAAATTAAAAAACAAAAGAAATTTTATAGAAACATAAGAGCTTATTTTTTTTTTATCATGATTAAAATGTTTAAATCTATAAAAAGACAATATGTATTGAAAGAGATACATGATAGATTATTAGATTTTATGGTACGCATGCGGAAAGAAAGATCCTTGCAACCAAAGCATTAAAGCATGCATATATTTTTGATCCGACATGAGAGAAGAGGCCATATAACTCGTCAGAGGCTGTATGCTTAAAATTTGTCAGTGGCAAGTACACACCATTTTTCGGACAAGTCCCATTAATCTGTCCTTGGCCATTCACAAAATAGAAAATCGATATTGTAGGATCCTTTTCTACGACTATAAGGCCTCTCTCGAGTATCAGCCTAGTCCTCTTTGGAATCAGAATGTTCATTTGGATTAAGTCTCATGACCTAAGCGACTATAGCCTTTTTTGCAAATTATTCTTTAATTTTTAATTCTAAGACTTGGGAAGTCTGCACCTAAATTTATTTTTATTAAAAAAAATATAAGGTAAAAATTCATTTTGGACTTCAATTTTATCCAAAAAGAAAAATACAGTAGATATTCGAAACCAAAAAAGACTTGGGACTAAGATTTCGATTTAAGCAACTAAAATTTGGTCTTTAATTTAAACATGACTTAAAAAAGAATATTTTTTATGACATTTATAAGATGAAACAATTAAATAAAGCTATAAATAGAACAATAAGGCAATAAAGTAAAACAATTAGATTATTACATTAAAAATAAATAAATATGAGATATCAACTCTACCTCTTATATGTTTTAAGATGATCACACATCCCCAAAGATAAATAAACAAAAATACAAAATTAAGCAAAATTAAAGAAAGGAAGAAGGAGGAGTTGTTGTTTATTTAGATTTGCCACTTGGATCAAATGTGTATGCTTATCCTTTTGAATGAGAATCACAATTCACAAAGTTTTTCCATTTTGCAATGGAGTTGGGTTGATTTTGAGTCTAATTTATCATGTTTTGTTTGGTGCTTAACAAATTAAAAGAAATGTAAGAAAATGAAAAGGATTAAGATGCTTTATCTTAATAGTTAAAATTGAAAAGACTAAATTAGGTGTTCTACCTTTTCTCTTGGTTTGTGTGGAGGAGGCGACTTGAGTGCATTGCTCAAGTGGAGTTCCACTTTTTCAAAAGCCAAGGAAAAATAATAAGTTTAGTCTTCAATCAAATTGGATCAAAGAGAACCAATTTGAACTCCAAAGTTAGGGGAAATTAAAAGTGTGAATCTTCTTTTCCTCTAGATTTTGTTGATTTCTCTTCTATTGTTAAGTTTTCTTATTTTACTAAACAAGCATTTTTGAGAGGAGAAATTATGGATAGTTCGTTCAATATTATTCCAGCACATACAAGGTCTTGTTGGAGAGGTTTGGCACATCCTATCCATAATGTGGAGGAAGAATCTGACGATGAGAAGCAAGGTAATAGGGAGAAGGCTAGCCATGAAGAGCCACTTGCTTTTGAATTGCCACCTACAATGCATAAGCAAGGTGGTGCAATTGGTTCCTCTAACAGGGACACTCACATTTTAGAGGAGATTTTGGAGATTCAAAGGGCTATGCAATGCCAAATGACTACAATGGAGACTATGAATCAGCAAATGGAGTACCGTCAATATCGAATGGAGTATAAACTGAATCAAATTTTCCACCATTCCGGCTATACCATCCAGTCTCTGCCACCATCTCCATCGGAAGATTGAGGTAAATTCCCTAACCTTTTCTATATTGTTGGGATTCACATTGGGAACAATGTGGATTTTTAAGTATGGGGGAGGGCTTAGTTAGTTTTTATTTGTTTGTGTGTTTGTTTTTCTTTCATGCATTATTGTTAGTTTGGCTATTTTGCATTATAATTTTGCATTATCTCCCATTTTGTTTTGAAAAATTCTTTGTCAAAGTTTTCTCATAAATTAGTAAGTTCTTTACTTAAGTTAATATTGAAATTGCAGGGAGTCAATTAAATGAAAATTGATTAATTGAAATTCTAGTGCTCAATTGGTAGAATCTTTAAGTTTAATGTAGTATTTGTTTCTTAGTTTTCTTTTTATCTCAATATTATTATTTTCAAAGTTAGAAAATTATCTAGTCAACTTTCTAGCTATGCTTTAATGCTAGAAATTGCAAGGACTTAAGTCTTGAATTTTTTTATCAAAATTAAATTTTGCCTAAGGAAAACTATAGCCATAATACGAGTAACTCATTTTTCAATAATGGATGAGGACACAAGAAAAAGAAAAGAAAAAGAAATAATAATAATAAGTTAAATATTATGTTTATTATTTTAGAAAAGCATCATGCATTTTGAGTAAGTCGTGTGTAATTGAGTTTGCTCCTTAGTTACATTTATTCAGAAATGAATGTATGATGTTTTAGAAAAAGAAAAATACAATCTAAAAAAAAGTGTCCAAAAATGCCATGAGAATGATGAATTTGTGTGTGTGCTTAATCTCTTGTCCTAAAGGATAAATTTTATCTTTCGAAATCCTAACTTAAGGAATGAATATTTTGGCTAGAAAAGCTTGGTTAGGACTTTGACTTTATAATTTTGACTTTGTTCTTGATAGGATTGAGATAAGAAATTTTTTTTAAGCTTATGCTATTAAACTTGTTCTCTCTACCATTGTTGAGCATTAGACAATCATTTAATTAAAATTTTTTCTAAATATACTCCTTTCATTATTAAGATATTTGGTGATGGGAATTACATATATTTTAAGAAAAAGACAGAAAAATTTTGATCTTTTTACTTCTTGCTTGAGGGCAAGCAAGGTTTAAGTATGGGGGAATTTGATATAATGCAAAATAGTATAGGTGTTTAGGTATTTATTTATGTGTGTTTTGTATGATTGCATGTGTCTTTTTATTAAGTAATGTTGGAAATTGGTGCGTTTGATGTTTTCTTGAGTTTTGTAGGTGTTTTGAGATAATTTGGGTAAAATGAAGAAATCAAGGAATGATTCAAGCAAAGATGGAAAAATTCCATACTGGTGCCGAGTCGGCACCAGTAATGCTGGGTCGTCATAGAGACCATGCGTCCCGACTCTTGCCAAGGCATGCCAAGTCATGATAGAAACTCTCCGTGTCGAGTTGCCCAGTCTGTGCCAAGTAGTTAAAGCACCCTTTCACCATGCCTTTTCACTTTTATCCCTTTTTGGAAGAGGTACGAATTGGGGCACTTAGAGTCCTATAAAATCATGTATTTACTTATGTTTTAGAGGGGAGAACTGATAGTTTAAAATAATTTTTGTTTACAAACACTTAGTGTTATTTCAAGTATTAAATTTAGTTCTAAGATTAAAGATTTTGAAGAAGTTCAAGAAAAGCATTTAAGGAGGCTATCCTCTACAAAGTAATTTTCTGGAGAGCATTGAAGAATACATCCACAAGTTTCCTCTCTCTTATCTTTTGACTTAGTTTTCTTGATGTTTAACTTGTCTTCTTGCCATTATCTTGTTATTAATACTATGTATTTGCTTTAAGTTTAGTTATTTGAATTGCAATGAAGTTTTAATTTTATCTACTATCTTTTCTATATACATTAAAAGATTTAATCTTAATTGACTTCTTAATTTTATTGTGTATGTTTGATCACCATATATAACTTGTTAATCAATTTATTCACAACGAGAGTTGGGATAATTTGGTGGAGATACAATTGAAGTTACTTAGGGGATAGGAAAGTGCTTGGAGACAAGCAATCCTCCCTAAGGGGTTAAAGAAATGACATGGAACTTGATTGTTTTGTTCTATCTCTATAATGACATAAGAATGCTTATAGACTCTAGATCAAAATACTTTTAATTGACAATGAGAATTACTTTTAAGAACATTAGGTCATTTTCTCTAAGCTTTGCATGCATATAACTTTTATAAATAGAATTAATTTTGATTTGTAATTCTAATAACTATCTTTAATTATTCATTAATTAGGATAATATATATTGAATTTAGTTTAGAAACTTATCTCTTATTAATATTATTTGACTATCCATCTTAGTATCTACTCAGTTAATATAAAATCATCTCAAAATTCCCTGAGTTTGACATCCTACTCACTCTATACTAAGTCCTAAGGACTAGGGTATATAAATAATCTCGCAACAAGTAATAAAAAATATTAGGGGTGGAAACTAAACCGATCAAATTCATTAAATCGATGGTTTTATAAATTATTTGGTTTGATTTAATTTGAAAATAAAACAAACTAAAAGTTCATTTTGGTTTATAATTTAAACTTTTTATCAGTTTCAAATCGAAGTTATATATATATTTGATTTTATTTTATATACAATCACATTTTTTTAACATAATATTAATTTAAAATTTAAAAAAAATGACCATTTATAAAAATTAACTAAAACTAAATAATAAAAATTTAATTTTTGAGAAAAAATATAAGTTTTGGAAGTATTAATTAATGAAATAGATAAATTTTGTATTGTATATTAAACTATTTTTAGAATTTTTTTATTACCGATATTTTATCGGTTTTTTTCATATTTATAATAAAATAATAACGATTTATAAAAAATATCTTTGAGTTGAAACTGATAAACAAAGGTGTTCAAACCAAATTCATACCGACATTTATATAATTTTAAACGATAAATAAAAGTATTTAAATATAATCAAACCAAATCAAACTGAATTTATAACGAAGATGTTCAAATTAGGTTGTATAATTTTAATACTTTTAGTGGCAATAATTGTATTCCCACTAAAATTTTTTCAAAAAAAATGTAATTTGTTATAGAGACAATAATGATAATTTAGTTTGATTTGAAAACTTTTCAAACCGAAAAAATTAGATTAGTTTAATAACAATATTTTAAACCAACCAAATCAAACCTACCTTAAAAAAAAAAAAAAAAAAAAAAAAAAAAAAAAAAAAAGTTTTTGAAAAATTTTTTTTTTTAATAAAAAAAATTTAAAAAAACCAAAACAAAACCAACAAAAAAAAAAAAAAAAAAAAAAAAAAAAAAAAAAAAAAAGATGATGCAAATTTCTTTTATATATAAAGAAATTTTAAAAGTTGTAGATGCTAAATATTTAAATTTATAAAATTAATAAGCAAAATGCATTAAATAATTAATTTGGAAAGTTTTGCAAATTAAGAAATAATCTATCTAAATTACATTTTAAGAAAAAAAATTATGATTTTAAGTTATACCACGAATATAATATTATTTTTTCAATATTTCTAGTAATTTGAACTTAATATACTCAAATTAAAATCTCAATTATGAAGCATTATAATATACTTTTAAAAATAGTATGCAAATTATCTTTTTGAAAATAACCGGTACATAGAAGTAGGGATTTGCAAGTGAAATTTATATGACAAAAAAAAAGTAATAATGAGATAAAGAAAAAAATTATATGTATTAAATGCTAATTATTATTTTTTCAGGAAAATTTATTTTTTAAAAAAAATTATACACCAACCTAATACACCAAATCAGATTATAAATTAATTAATAGCGATTAATATATTAACCAATAACTATCTTTTGACTTAAATATAGTAATTAATTATTAAAATTGATATTATAATCAATACGTTACTATTAATTAATTAATAATTTCTGCTATTTCTGTTAATTAATGAGTTTGAATCTGTGTGTGATTTGAAATATGCAGTTTTACAATTCTATTTGTGTTTTACATGTTTAACTTTAGGGTTCACTTAATTTTATTTGTTTCTTATCTCATCATCATCAATCTCACGTTGAATACTTAAAGCTAAATCTCCAAATACTATCCATTAACGGCAACTCCAAATTGGCCACCGGTTCTGCCTCTGACTCTTCTCCAATATGTAAGCTTCTCTCTCTTTACAGTTATGTTGTTTTTAGCTTAGCGATTGTTTTTTTATTTTTTATTTATTACTGAGATAAGTGAAAAAGGGTAGATGATTTGTGTAAGGAAGAGGTCAGAGGATTTGGTGGCGAGGGTTTATCCTCATATTAACAGGCTTTCTCAGTCTAAGTCCTCTTATGGACTTCTCTTGCTGGTCAGTTTCCTATATTCTCAATTTTTCTTTCTGTAGTTGGATTGGCATTTTAGCTATGAAACTTACTGCTTTGTTAGCTTTCTCATTTTTCTCCTTCCAAAAAGTTAGAAGAAATGGGGTTTTATTTTTCTATATAGAAAGTTTACTAGGTTATTGATGTAGAAAATTTAAATTAAGTGAAAGAAAACTATATTTCTGTTGGTGATGATAGTTCAAACTGAATTGTTGTTATTGGTCCTGCAACCTGAGTTTGGGTTGCACTAGCTTGTGTTATCTCTTATGGGTTTTGCAAAACTTTTAAATAATTCTGTAAATAATTCTTGGAAGTGCAAAAGAATTTGCCAAGAACTTGTACCAACCATTTGGGCCCAACTTCTCTAACCATCTATCTTTTCTTTCTGGGTCTTTTTGCAGTAGCATTATTGTATCAATAAAAATAACTTCATGCATCATTGGATCATCTTTAAATCATAGTCATTGATAGTAATAAAGAACTACTTATCATTCAGGTAACTAAAAATTGTGCTTCTAATCTGTTACTTGTTATGACTTTTTTTTATAAATAGTTAATATTATATGTCTTGTTTAATATTGTTTTTAGAAAATTAAATGAATTACTCTAATTCATCAAATTACTAAATTACCTTTATTTATTTTTCTTTTGCTAACCAAAGCATTCGCCACTCCCTCATTATTATAAGTTTCTTCTCTAATATTAATGAAAATATTTTTTTTTTATGTTGGTTTTGATTAAAGATTTTGGATATCTGGAACATTAAATTAATTAGTTAAATTTTTATATGGAAAATCAAATTTAAGTTGTATAAATCTAAATTAATTGATCAATATGTGATTAATTTTAATTACTTGATTAATTTTATAAAAAATATTCAATTAGTTAAATTTATCCATGGAACATTAAATTTAAATGATTTGAGTATAATTATTAATTAGATAGAAACTAGTTAATTAGTTAAATTTGTACATAAAACATTAAAATTTAGTGATTTGAGTATGAATTAATTATTTAGTATGTTATTAATTGGATAGAAATTAGTGAACTAGTTAAATTTATAAATGGAATAATAAATTTAATTAATTTGAGTATAAATTAATTGATCAATATATTATTAATTAGTTAGCAATTAATCAATTCGTTAAATTTGTACCTAAATCATCAAATTTAAATGATTTAAATATAAATTAATTAATCAATATATTATTAATTGAATACAAATTAGTCAATTAGTTAAATTTGTACATGAAACATCAAATTTAAGTATTTTGATATAAATTAATTGATCAATATATTATTAATTGAACACAAATTAACCAATTAGTTAAATTAATTTATACATAAACATCAAATTTTATACAAAAACATCAAATTTAGGTGATTTAAATATAAATCAATTGATTAATATGTCATTAATTGGATTTAGTGAATTAATTAATTTGTACATGAAATATCAAATTTAAGTAATTTAGATATAAATTAATTGATCAATATGTTATTAATTGAATACAAATTAATCATTTAGTTAAGCTGGTATATGTAACATCAAATTTAAATGATTTGGGTGTAAATTCGATAGTATTAGATAATTTACTCTTTATTTTTAATTAATAAAATTAAAATAATTAATATTTTATAATATTTGAAAAATTATTTAAAAATTAAAGAAAAATCAATAATTAAATATCTTGTTAGGTGATTTTATTGTTAATTAATAATAAAATTAAAGAAAAAAAAATTAATATGAGAGACCATAACTTATTAACCATAAAAAAGTTTGTATATATATAGTTAATTTGTTTAATTTGAATTGAATTTGAAAAACATAATATATATATATATATATAACATGCATTATATATATTGCATAGAGATCTTTGGCGAAGAGAGAAACCCTTGTTTTTCATTCATGCAATTTTGTACAACTCTAATTAGGTTACACTATCAGAATATATATATAAACTAAATAGGAAAGAGTCCTATTACAATCCAAATATTACAGCTCACACGTACACTTCTCCTTAAATTGGTGTATAGATATCACGGATGTCCAACTTGTCTAATGAGCAATAGAATGACTTACTTGATATAGTCTTTGTCAAGATGTCTGCCAATTGATCTTCAGACTTCACAAGAGGAAACCAAATTACCTTAGAATCCAAATTCTCCTTTATAAAATGACGATTTACTTCCACATATTTGGTTCGGTCATGTTGAATTAGATTATGAGCAATATCTACAACTGTTCTGTTGTCACATAACAACTCTATTTCGGGTCCTGAGATAAACCCAATCTCAGCCATTAACCTTTTAAGCCACAATAACTCACACAAACCCTTGGCCATACCTCTGAATTCTACTTATGCACTTGACAAGGCCACCAACTTCTGTTTCTT
Source organism: Aleurites moluccanus (assembly GCA_948193065.1). Lineage (NCBI taxonomy): Eukaryota > Viridiplantae > Streptophyta > Magnoliopsida > Malpighiales > Euphorbiaceae > Aleurites > Aleurites moluccanus. The sequence goes on from CANXYC010710945.1 coordinate 24,107, forward strand.
GCTTCTCCAAATAACCAAGTTTCCTCCTACAAAAGTGAAGTACCCCGATGTTGACCTCCTATTAGAAATGTTTCCAACCTAATCTGCATTAGTGTATCCCTTGATGCCAAGGTATCCATTCTTTAGGAACTGCAGCCCTCTTCCTAGTGAAGACTTCAAATAGTGCAATATTTGCAAAACTGCTTCCATGTGATCTTCACTTGGAGTTTGTATAAATTAACTCATGACACTTATAACATATGCAATATCAAGTCGTGTATATGACAGATAGATCAACTTCCCCATTAACCTTTGGTATCTTTCTTTGTTCGTTAGCACCTGATCAAAATATTGTCTAAGTCGATGATTTTGAATAATAGAAGTGTCTGCAGGCATGAAATCCAACATTCCCACTTCAGCTAACAAATTTAATACATACTTTCTTTGTGAAAGAAAAATTTTCCCTACAAATCTCGCTACTTCGATTCCCAGAAAATATCTCAAACCCCTAAGGTTCTTCATCTCAAACTCCTTAGACAATTTGTTTAAGAATTCAGAGATCTCTACAACATCATCTCTTGTGATAATCATATCATCTACATAGATAATCAAAAGAGTTATCTTCCTTTGGTGCTACCTCAGGAACAAGGTATGATAGGCATTGCTTTGTGAGTATTCGTATTTCTTTATTGTCGTGGTAAATCTCCCAAACCATACTCGAGGAGATTGTTTCATGCTATAAAGAGATCTTTCGAGCTTACACACTAATGCGCACTTTGTAGTTGTACCATACCCTGGTGTGATATCCATATATATTTCCTCCTTAAGATCACCATATAGGAATGCGTTATTGATATCAAACTGATGTAGAGGCCAATCTAGATTAGCTGCAAGGGACAACAATACTCGTATTGTATTTAGCTTAACTACCGAGGAGAACATCTCTTGGTAGTCTACCCCAAAGGTCTGGGTGTATCTCTTTGCTACTAGTCGAGCTTTTTATCTTTCAATAATCTTATTTGCTTTATGTGTCACATCCCAAATTTGGAATATGATGGTTCTATAATAAGGGAATAGTTTATGACATCCAACACCCATAGAACCCTTGATACATCTCTTTTTCTTATCCTACTATACCAACATTTTTATCCATTACTATTCATTTATTTATATTCTCACTCATATTAAATCCAACATCAATATGTATGTATATATATATATATATTAAGGATTGTCATATATTAAGTTCACTTAAGTACTATGATTAGATATAAAATCATGGAGCAGCTACAGAATGTAAACATAATACAATACATATAATTACGTTACTAAAGAACACTGCTGGTTTCACTAAAAAAGAAGACTGGGAACTTGCTATTACTCCTAAACCTGAAAATGATAGACCACTAACAGGGTGAGTATTAAAATATTCAGTGAGCTAAATATATATTATTATACAAAGGGTTATGTGAGTAACAATAGATACGTTATATACAATGGATGGGTTCATAAATAGCACACCAAATGCCCAACTTATAAATAAATAAAGGACAATTATTGGTGTATATTTAAAGTTAACAATAAATTATATTGGGAGTTCAGGTAGATTAAATGAATTAAAAGAACTCATGGCATATTCGTATAACAGATATAAAGGGTCTCGTATACATGTCACATATCAATCACGTATCAATCTCATATGAATTATATAAGGCGGGTCAGGCCTTACGGCTAGGATAAATCCCTTTCTAGCTAGGGGTAGGACATTATACCATGTCCTGTAGGTCATTTTGCACAATACTAATAGCTTTCTCCTCACTACCCCATCGGTATAGTAACTCTGCTATACTAACATATATAATAGGCATTGGAAAGTAAATATAGTAACAAATAGTCAATAGAAACAATAAGGTTCCATTAATAAATCAATAGGCTCATTAGTAACTCATTAATCATTCAATGACAATGTAATTCAATAAACAAGTTTTAGGTTTATTATAAGGTATGCCAAATAGCATGAAATATCAAGCATGGGTTAGGTGCAAAAGTGTCAATGAAGGTTAGTTGTGTTGGCGAAATTGGCTACTCAACGTCGCTGACGACGATGGCATTGGCTTGGTAGGCCTATGGAAATTTTCAAATGGCACTTCATCAAACATTTGGTGTGCATAACTTCAGGGTCATTTTGGTTGGGTTTTGATGCAAGTTTGACAAAGCTCAAAATTTTTATAGCAAACTCATATTGTCATTAACACAAGGGCAATATCAAACACATTTTTAATCTAAGGAAAAGATAACAAAAATCAAGCTAAAATCAAAGAAAATACGAAGGAATTTCAAAGGAGAGGTTTTGGCCACTTATCTTAAAACAAGGAAATGGCTTTCAACAATTCATCTATAGTTTTATACATGCATAATAACATATATTCAACTCACCTCAATGGCTAAATTAGCCAAAATTCTTTAATTTGTCTTTCAAAATTTCCGAGTAGTATTTAAGCTCATCTTGCCATTCCCATCATCTTTTTCTTTTTCTTTTTGTACTTCAATCAAATTAAACATTATATTAACAATGTATTCTAGTATGACTTCTAATCACTTAACTAAATTCATATTTTCCCCAAATTCTAGAATTTTAAAATATAAAGTTTTCTTTTAGGATTCATTACTGGTAGTCTTGATTCAATTTTTATTTTCTTGAGCTACAAGTGTCTGATTATTTTAATTTTTTATCCTAATTAAACTAGACATTCAAACATAGCCAAAATTTGAACCAATTCAAGCACTACACGATGTATGGTGATTATTTAAAATCAATCCTATTGTTTTGTAACTTTCATCCAGGTAGGTTGTACTTACCTGATTTCAACTCTTAACACACATATCTAAAGGTAAAACCATTTCACAGGCTCTTAGATAAGATATAAATGAACAATTTTTATGCTTAACACTTTTTCTAATTTAGATTCTAAAGTCCTCAAAATACTAAAATATAATAGCCTTTTTGGTTGAGTTTTCCAATCAAGTTTGTCTCAGTATTTGCTTAATATATCATTACTGACTTTGAATTTATTCAAACTATTTTATAGGCATATGTTAAAGATATAACTTTCATATTTTTTACTTTCCCAAATTCGTTTCTTAAGGTCATGAAATCAGAGGTGTAACTTCCTGTTCTAAATTGAACCTAGATGCATAAAACTTCAATTCATAATTCTACAACATTAAACACTAATTTTTCATTCTTCTTGCTATTTATTCTTCATTTTAACTCAACAATCATTTACCATTACAAATTATATGAACAAATTAGAAGATAGAGAAAAGAATTTTACCTTAAATCTTGATTGCTTGTTAGAACTTGGATTGAAAATGGAAACAAAATTTTGGAGGAAATTCTCTTATGGCATTAGGTCACCACAAAGATAAAGAGAAAAATGGGGAAAAAATGGTAGCTTCTAGTCCTTTTAATATATTTAGATGTGGATCCCACCAAAATAGTGTAATATCCATTTTGCCTTTGCATAGTTTTCTTATTTACAACAATGTCATTCTTGAAGTTTTTATTAATTTTAAAAATAAGAACAATTTTACTACACTTTTAATCTTTCTTTAATTTATAAATTTTAATTAAATTTATCTTGAAATGAAGTAAATAATTTAATAAATTAGAATTTATGAATGAAACTTTATAATTTATGGAGGAATTTTAAAATTTATGGAAATTTAGAAATAGTTTAGTAAAGTTTAGTATAAAAATTAAAATAAGAAATACAAAAAAATATATTCAGTTTCAAATATTAATGTGGGGAGTGTTTAGGCTTATTTTTACTGTCATTTCATTCAATACTATCTTGGGTAGGATTTTAAATTTTAGACAAACTATTTTCCAATTTGCCCATAACTTTCTACTTATTTACGATTTTGTCATTCTTTGTTTTTCCATCATTTCTTTTCACTTTTCCTTTCTTTCTTCTCATCATCATTTACCATTATTTTAGTTCTATAATTATTCACTTGTCAGTGTTTAATATTCCATGATTCGTTATAGAATTAGCTAGTTGTATTAATGAACTTCTTCAAATATTTTGATTAAAATTGAAAAAAAAATCATGGTATTTGTGGTGTATTATAGGGTGTTACATTATGTTTCACCATGAACACCTATATGCATCCTATAGTTTTCTTGCCCTCAAGTAATTCCACTAGCCTCCAAGTTCTATTCTTCTGCAAGGTTGTCATCTCTTCTTCCATAGCTCAAACCCATTTTGAATCCTTCAATGCCTATTATACAGTTCCTGAAATAGGAACCAAAGAGATATTTAACACGAATGCCTTCAATGGATCTGCTAGTCTCTCAATCGAGACATAATTGGTAATGGGATACTTCGAGCTCTTCTCACCTGCCTCTGGTGAATACCTTTTTTGGCCGCTTGCCTCGATTTTGCCTATAAGGTAATTTGGATCTCATAGAAATATCAAACTCATAAAAAACACAAGATGGAGTTGGCGAGCTCACCTCAGGTATATCCTCAGGAGTCGAGTATGGCATTGAAGAGGGGGTAGTTGTTTCTTGATCTGACTCATGCCCTAGTTCTTGATCTAGTTCAAGCAACACTCATTCATTTCCAAATGAAACTAATCCAGGCACAACTAGTTCTTCTATTGTTACAACTCTTTCAGTCTCGTTGACTTCAACTGGCCTAGTTACCTCTTCATGCCCAGTAACTCGTCCATCTCCAAATATAGACCCTCATCCACCTGGTCCGGACATTATACCACCATCAACTTCCCACCAATTCACTATTTCTACTGGTGTCCCCCTCTGAAAGGGTGAATTGGAACTCGAGCAAAATGACTTTGTCTCAACAAAGGTAACATCCATTGTCACATATGTTCTTCAAGCCATAGGATCATAACACCGATAACCCTTCTAATGTATGCCATAATCGAGAAATAAGCATTACAATGCACAAGGATCAAGCTTGGTTCTTTGGGTTTTCAGAATGTGCACAAAGGCAACACATCCAAACACCTGTGGAGGAAGTGTTAGGACCAACGGTAGCTCAACATAAGATGAAAGAGCCTGCAATAGTGTCTAAAAATCCAACACTTTGGAGGGTATACAGTTGATAAGATACACAGGAGTAGTGACAACATTATCCAGTATGTCTTAAGCACATTACCTTCAACCAGAAGTCCGCGAGCTATCTCGATAATATGTTGATTCTTCCATTTTTTTTTTCAGGAATCAATGAACATGATGACTTATGAAGCAAGCCATGGTTGTTGAAATAGTCTTTTAAGGCATTATTCATGTATTCACTCCCATTGTCGCTCTATAAGACCTATAATTTTTCCCCAAACTAGGTCTATAGCAAAGCATGAAATATCTTAAATATGGAGCCTACTTCATCTTTAGTTCTCATCAAATAAAGCTAGGTCATCCTGGAACAATCATCAACAAACAGAGCAAACCATTGACAACCAGAAATACCAGTAATTGGTGAAGCACCCCACACATCAGAATGGATTAAAGAAAATGGAACCTCACTTTTATTCATGCCAATAGGATAAGGTACTCTATGGCTCTTAGCCATAATACAAGTATAAAATGAAAATCAGAGTCAAACAAATTCAAAAATATTTTTCTCAAGTACACAAAAGAAGGGTGTCCCAACTATCTATACGGAAGCCATAATTGTTTCTTCCTCCCAACAACTAAACTGCTCGCGATATGAATTGCACACCCGGGACTGAAGTCATCCATGTAGTATAGTCTCTCTCTCTTAGTACTATGCCCAATCAGCTCCTTCATGAAGATATCCTGAAATAGACAAAAGTAAGATACATTATAACAAAATAGTTTAAATCGTATGCAACTTGACCAACTGAAATTAGATGGGTCGATAAAGAGGGAACAAATAACATATTCAGCAAAGGAAGTGTTAGGGAAATCTCAACCACACCAGCACTAGTCACAGGTGATGTTATACTATTTTCATTTGAGATAAACTACGTCTCAATTTTGAGTTCCAAACAAAATTACCAGGGTCGAATGTCATATGATTTGTCGCGCCCAAGTCAATGACCCACTCATGGCAATCTTCCGAACTTAAGCTAATCAAGGCATACCCAAAATTACTTGTGGACATTGTCTCTTAGTGGGCTTGTGGTTTTCAATTTGGCATTAAGGACAATTAAGGATCACCCACTGAAAGTTCAACTTTTACTTTCCCTTCCCTATGCCTTTGAGCTTGCAAATCTCTCCACCATTTCAGGTACCCATGAAGCTTAAAACTGTGAACACTGATTTTTTACACCCCTAGGACTTGTGCCAAGCTGTACGACACTAACCATAGCCCGACCCATTCACTGGCGAACTAAAAAAACACCAGATGGGATCTAGGACCGACCTGCCTTAAGGGCGGTAGCATTACCTGGTTCCTCTACTGTCGCCCTCCTTTACACCAGGTGTCGCCTTCCCTCTTTGGCTTCGCCTACACCTCCTCTGGTGGCTCTCCCCTTTCTGCCCAGTGGCAGCTTCGTATTTTGCAACTTTTTCACCAAATCTCACATCAGGAAATGATGAAACAAGACCCTTCAAATCTCTATTATAAATAGAGAGCTTCCTCCACCTTCCAAAACACACCGAAAATCACTTAGTTTGAGTTTTCACTATTTGATTTCATTATTTTCTCCCTCCTATACTTGCTTTCCTATTTCTTTAGTTCTTTTTGAGCTAAAGAAGGATAAAATTGAGGCGCGTGGTTCCTCCAAATATTTAATAATTAATTAATTCTTCCCTCTATAAAGAGGAATCCTACTCCAAGGAGGCAATCTGACCGTCTTTATCACTTCTTAAGGTGGAACTCTATTCTGGAAAGGCCCTTAGACCGTCGTTTCCTCCAAGACCAAGACCAAGACCAAAGGTATAATCCCCAAACTTGTTCTTTTCAATTCGGTAAAGCACCAAACAAACAAAACATGATAAATTAGGTTTAAATCATACCAATCCCTTCGCAAGAAGGGCAAACTATACATATTTTGATTCCTATTCAAAGGGATATGTATGCCTGCTTATTTCAAAAGCATCAAATCTAAAAGTTATAAAAAACTATTTTCCCTTTTATGCTTTAACTTATTTGAGGAATGTGTAATTAACCTATAACCCATAAAGGCTAGAGTTGATATCATCTATTTTGGAGTTTTAATTGTAAAAATTAATCTACTTATTGCTTTATGATTTATTTAATTGATTTAATTCCTTTTATTGTTTTACTTACTCATTCATGTATAAATGTCATTCTTAAATTGTTTATAAAAAATCATTTAAATCAAAGTTAAGTATAAGAGCCAAGTATTAACTGAAAACCTAGCCCCCGTATCCTCTTTGGTTTCGAAGGTCTAGTGCATTTTTCCTTTGGGATAAAGATTGGAGTCATGAAATGGGTTTTACCTTAAATTTTCCTAACAAAAATAACTTAAGGTGGCAACTCCTCGGTTCATTTTCAAAATAAAAAATCAATTTACAAAAAAGGCGTGGATGTCATCGTAATCGTGATAAATGTCAAGCCCCAAGGAGGATGGGATAGCCTTTACTTTATGAATCCATGGCCTTCCCAATAGGAGATTGAAACATGTAGGTACATCAATTACTTGGAAAGCGATGGGAGCAGTTATAGGTCTAATCGTCACAATAAGAGTAGCTATTCCAAGGACCTCTCTTTTTGTATTATCATATGCCCTCACAATATGATCAGAGGGGGTGAAATATGTGGCTTCTAAGCCCAAACAACTTGTCACTTTTAGCGGACACACATTTAGGGATGACCTATTATCAATTAAAACCATCGGGACTGTCTTCCCTTGAGTCATCATGGTTATGTATAGAGCATGATTATGGTTTTCTCCTCCGTTAGGTAGATCATGGTCAGTGAATGAGATGGAAGTAGCCTTGGTCAAGTTGGTTAGTGAGGGAACCAAAGTTTAAGGAAAAAATATCAACTGGGGCTTGACATTGGATCAATGCCTTGCAAAGAGCTTGACAATGTGGGAAAGATGATTGGATGAGGCTCCAAATGGAGATACTGGCTTGATTCTTCTTTAATTGTTTGAGAATAACATCCTCCTTGCATCAGAAGCTTAAGATTCCTCATAGGACTGTCGTTATCACTATCAAGGGTGACATACATCGGAAAAGTGAAGTTCCCAGTTCTGCTCCCATTTTGGGAATCCAGCCTGAGCCAAATAATGTACCATTATTTGGTTTCTTCTTTAACACTATTCAATTTATTGAGCAAGAAGGAGGTAAAGAGTTAGTCCCTCTTGATTTTGATCCTTTCAGCAACATAAACGTGGCTAACACCTTGAAAAAATGAATTATTTCCCTGGGCTAGGTCTTGGAAAGAACCAACTAGGAGTACCCTCTTTCAAAGAAAGTCTAATAGCAAACCCACCTTTTGGACTTGGCTATAAGCCCACCAAAGAGGACCTGAATGAGATTGAATTAAGGGCCAAGAAGAGAGCTGAGGCTAAAAAGAAAAGTGAGACTTTTGATTGGCAGATGCATCCCTATTTCAAAACCTTGAATGGGTATTTCATGAAAGAATGAGAGAACTTTCCTTATAATGGTTTTTCTGAACTATGGTATTGTTCCATAACTAAGAAACTAATCATAGGCTTTGAAATTCTCTTTGATGTCAGGCTCAGCTTAAAAGACTGTGAACCCATCTACTCCTTGGAATAAGATTGGGAGGAAGATATGGAGGCTACTCTCTTTAAGCAAGTCCTCATGATTGGAAGTGAGGCAGAATCAAATTCTACCAAGCTCATCCATCCAACTTTGATTGCACCTAACAACTGGCATATTGAAAAGGTTCCTAGCCTTGATGAAGTGTCCATTTTTCAAGTCAAGTCCGAGCATGAGTCAGAGTCAAATACAGAGTCTTTTACTTCTTTTTCTTCTTTAGAGTATGTGAAGGATCTTTCTAGTTCTTCTTTCAATTTTGATATAATCCGTAAGGACGAAACCTTTATTAGAAATAAAAGTTTTAAGTTTTCCTCTTATATCCCTGTGCCTTCCTCTCTCCATGAATCCAATTTAAATGAGGCATGAAAAAAAGAAATAAATGAAATAAAAAAGGAACAAAGCAAGGAATCAATAAATATGGGCACTAATGATAAATTAAAAATCACATTCATTGCATCATCATTTTATGATAAGACTTCTTTAGTCAAAGCAGTTCAAGAATTTTTAGATTGCTTTGCCTGGGAACCTGAAGATATGACGAGTATCGATCCAAGTGTAACAGTTTATTAGATTCTAACCTATGAAGGTATGAAGCCTGTAAAGCAGAAACTACGGAGGTTGAAGGTGGAATGGTCCCTAAAGATCAAAGAGGAAGTTGCCAAATTGTTGAAGAATTGTTTTATTGAGCCCGTCACTTATCCTTCATGGTTAGCCAACATATTGTCGATGCCCAAAAAAGATGGGAAGGTAAGGATGTGTGTGGATTATAGAGATCTGAATAAAGTATGTCTAAAAGATTATTTTCCTTTGCCTCATATAGTCTAAAATAGTCTACTTGACTAATTTATATGCGGGTTATAATCAAATATAAGTTTATCCTCCTAATAAGGAAAAGATAGCCTTTGTTACTGAATGGGGCACCTATTGCTACAAGGTCATGCCTTTTGGTTTAAAGAATACAGGAGCAACATATCAGAGAATGGCTATAACTATCTTTTATGACATGATCCACAAGGATGTAGAAGTGTATGTCTATGACATAGTTATCAAGTCTGAAATGACAGAGGGTCATATAGATACATTAAGGCATTTTTTCCTTAGATTAAGACAGTACAATCTAAAGTTGAATATCGCCAAGTGTATTTTTAGTGCATCTTTAGGAGTATTCTTAGGATACATGGTTAGCAAGAAAAGGATAGAAGTAGACCTAGCCAAGTTAAAGGCCATTTTGGAGATGCCGGCTCTTAAAACAGAAAAAGAGATTAGAGGATTTTTGGGGTGCTTGCAGTACATTAGTCGTTCATTTCCCAACTAGTTGATGTTTATGGACCTATCTTCAAGTTGTTAAAGAAAGGAGCTCCTAAGGAGTGGAATGATGAATGCCAGCAAGCCTTTGAAATAATCAAGCAGTATTTGCTCAAACCTCCTATTTTGTAACCACCAAGGCCAGGCAAACTTTTACTGTTATACCTTTTTGTGACCAAGGAAGCTATGGAGGCAATGCTCACCCAAAATGCCACAAACTCACATAAAAAGAATATTGTTTACTACCTGCGTAAGCGCATGCTTGCTCATGAACTCAAGTATAACCAAAATTGAGCAATTGTGTCTCACTTTGGTTTAGGTATGCCATAAGCTATAACATTATTTGGGTTCATACACTATGCATTTTCTCGCTGACAAGAGCCCCTTAAAATTCCTTATAGAGAGGTCGGTTCTTGATAGTAAAATGGCGCGATGGTTGGCGATTCTAGCAGCTTTCGACCTCAAATATGTTCCAAGGAAGGCCATTAAAGGGAGTGTAATAGCTAACCAATTGGTTGTTGCCCCAATAAATGACGAACCCTTTGAGCACAAGTTCCCAGATGAGAACATTTTGAAAATAGAGCTGAAAGTGTGGAAGTTATATATTGATGGAATAGCTAATCATAAGGGTTATGCTGCTGAAATAGTGTTAGTCACACCAGATGGGTATCATTTACCCATGGTTGTTAAGTTAGCCTTTGAGGTGACGAATAATAAAGCTGAATATGAGGCTTGTATATGTGGTTTAGAGGTTGCCACTAACATGATGATTGATTATCTGAAGGTCTATGGCGATTCTAATTTGATCGTTTCACAAGTTCTTGGTAAATGAAAGATAAAGGAAGAGCGTTTGGTTCCTTACCATCAACGCATGACTGACCTAGTGGAAAATTTCCATGAACTATCTTTCCATTACCTACCTCGAGCTAAGAATCAGTTTGCTGACACCCTGGCTACCCTAGCTTCCATGATAGACATGATGGGAAATGAAATTGTTCATCCTGTGGTTATCGAAGTATGAAGACAGCCGAGTTACGATACAACATATATGCAAATTCAATTGGCCGATGGTAAGCCATGGTATTGGGATATATTCAATTTCCTGAAAATGAGCAATATCCGGAAGGGGCATCCAAATCAGATTGAAGGACAATAAGGCAACTGGCTAGTAATTTTATACCAAATGGCAATGTCCTGTATATAAGGGCTTGGGACCACATCCACCTCAAATGTGTGACAGAAGAGAAAGCTCGGCAAATTATGGAATGGGTACATGGCGATGAAGAAGGCCCATACATGAATGGTTTTGCATTAGCCAGAAAAATCACAAATCTAGGGTATTTTTGGCTTACAATGAATACAGATTGTGCTAAGTTTGTACATAAATGTCACAAGTATTAGATATTTGCAAAGCTTCTGAAGCGACCTCCGGTCCTATTACACCCGATTTCAACTCTTTGTCCTTTCAATACATGGGGCATTGATGTTATAAGGCGAATCAGTATGAAATCCTTGAATGGGCATGAATATATCTTGGTTGCAATAGATTACTTCACGAAGTGGGTAGAAGCATCCCCCTATTAAGTGTTGAATTCTAAAAAGGTAGCACACTTTATTCAAAGTAACATCATTTGTCGGTTTGGATTGCCTTTTGAGATTATCACCGATAATGGATATCACTTTTTTGAAGGAAGTAATAAGCTTGCTTAAAAGGAAAAAGATCCAACATCATCGATCTTCCCCTTATCATCCTCAAACCAATGGGGCAGTCGAAGCAGCAAATAATACCATCAAGACCATTCTTCAAAAGATGATCACCAATAACAGAAGTTGGTATGAACGCCTTCCATTTGCATTATGGGGGTATCAGATTTCCATTCGCACGTCGACTAGGGCAACTCCTTATTCTTTAGTATATGGAATGGAATCCAATTGAGGTGCAAATTTGCTCTATAAGGGTTATGGGAAAGAATCAACTTAGTGAAGCAGAATGGATTCAAGGATATCATAACCAGTTAAATGCTATTAATGAAAAAAGGATGGATGCGCTTTATCAGATTTAGGGGTATCAACAAAGGCTAGCCCGACATTTCAATAAAAGAATAACCGATAGAGGATTAGAAGAAGGCAATTTAGTGTTGAAAGAAATCAGAGCTCCTATTCACGATCCAAGAGGAAAGTTCAGAACTAATTGGTCCGGGTCATATGTGCTCAAGAAGATTTTATCCGGCGGGGCGCCATACTCATAGATTTAGACGGGAATGAATTTTTGAATCCTTGTAATCTCAATCAGTTAAAGAGTTATTTTGTGCAGTTCCTGTCTTATGATGCATTATATGAACAAGAACTACATGGACTTGATTCTATTAAAATATATATATATATAATAATAATAAAACTAATGCAACAAGTCAAGTAATCATAATATTATAGAGATACGTAGGCAGCCCTCTTTGGGTGCGGTCCAAATTATAATAAAAATGTCATTTTGTGCCAGCTGATTACATTGTTCTATCTTATTTCCTTTGCTAGCTCGTTAAGTTGAAACAGCTCGGGTAAAAGTAAGAGCTTTGAAAAACAAATGCCTTTGTTTCCAATTGGATTCCTTTAGTCTAGTCTTGTTTCATTAAAAAAAATCAAAGTCATGTTTTATCCTATTTCGTTTGTCAAAATCGAATTCGGAACAACTCAAAAATTCAAAATTCTATCTTTATTCTTTATTCAAGGAATCAATGTCAAAAATCTAGAGTTCTAAGATGAAAGAATCATAAGCAAAGTCTCAACATAAAGTAAAAAAGAGAAAGTCTAAATAGAATCTAAAAGACGGAATCCATAAAAGTCTAGGCCTTTATCCTCCTAGGATGGACATCCCTCTTGCCATTGAGATCCTCATCGTCAGCAGCAATCACCTCTGGTTCTACCACTGTCTCTGCTCCATCTCCATCCTCTGATGCAGCAACTACCTCCTCTGTTTCAGCATCAATGATCATGTCTGCCTCCAGCTCCATTATCAAAGCAACTCTTCTTACCTTCTCAATAGGCCATACCGCCATAATAAACTAAGCATCATAGTCTTTCAGCTTGCCTGTCAAGCCTACTGGTTAAATGAAGTGCATGGATTGCCTCCATCCATTCATTATGGCCTAAGAAACCATACCAGTAATCAAAGAAATAGGAAATACAATCCCATGAGGATGAGTACCTTGAGATTGTTCCATTTGCCTCAGAATTCTGGTCCCTTGATAAAAGTGATCGTGGACATGCCCATTAAGTAGACCATCTTATATCCATAGCTCATGGTGATGAATGATCTTATCTCATACCATGTATAATGCCAAAGCACACTCTCAGGGTCCAGCTCCAAATTCCAAGCAGTCCATTCCTTTTTTGAGTCAAAATGGATTAAGGTCCTCCGCATGCGGTACTGAGAAGCAGAATAAGGCATCTTGTCTTAAGGGCCCACCACTCGAAGATGGTCTTTAAGCCAAACCTGGAAGGAAATAAGAGTTAGAAAAGAAGCCTAAGTAGTGATGAAAGAAAAGAGGAAGAATAAAGTGTTCTTACCTAAAGTATTACTGGGCTAACAGACCAAGGCCTCTAGACTCTATAGTTGTTATCCAAACTCTGCAAGGTCTTTGACAAAATCAGACTGGCAATGGTAGAACCTCGCTCCATCTAAGCCACCAGCTCCACTATCCAGATATCTTCCCAGCCAAATGAACTGAAGAATAAGCATCCAGCAGTCAAGCACAATATCAAGGCAGACATCCTAAGCTTCTGCCTAACTTTATCCCCAATATCTTCTTGATACTAGAACTCTGCCATGATTACAGTCAGGTTGATTTGATCCTCCATTAGCATAGAGTCATCAAGTGCATGACTCAGTTCTAGAAGTCTCCTAAAAGAATGAAAATACCCTACCTGGTATTCGGGAGTGGCCAATGTAGCATCTAGATTACTTCCAAGGATAGCGCTAAACTCATTGACAGTGGGACATATTTCCTCCATGCTAGCTCCAAACCGAAACACATGGTCCACAGGATCCCAAAACCTAAGACAGGCCTTAAGGAAATCCCAGTCCACTTTCACTCCCCTCAAAGTCAAGAAAGAATTAATCTCATACCTGCCTAAATTGATCTTCTCGACCTTGTCTAGGTTCTTAATCCATAAAAATATATGATGACTATAATAAGGCTCCATAAGAGAAGAAAATGAATTGAAATAAAAGAAAGAAGTGCAGAATACGATGACAAAGAGTCAGAGTGACTTTCAGAATGGAAAATGAGCCTATTTATAGAGAAAAGGGAATGAAAATGAGCTAAGGCCAGCATGAACAATGTGGCACCACCACCTCTCCTTGGTGACACCACCCAAGGCGGACGGCGGTAGCACCACCTTATAGTGGTAACACCGCTAAAGCAAAAAAGTGACCAGGGCAGCACCGCCCAAGACAGTCGGTGGCACTACCCTCTCTGGCCGGTGGCAGCGAGCTTCTTTACACGAAAATCTGTGAGAAATTGGAAAATTGGTGTCTTGGGGGGCATTTTAGGGCATTCCAATGCATTTAATTTCATTCAGTTGCATTTTTAGGGTATAAAATTACATAACATTCTATAACATTGCATGATTTGCATAAGTTTGCATTTATTACATGGGAAAATATAATAGAAAGTCATAAAATTCATGCATACACATCTCATACATACATAATATCATCCATACATCATAGTCTGAATAACAGCAAAAGTAGAAAGGATAACAAAGCTTAAACAAGCTATTAGCCCTTTCGACGGCGTCGACGGGGGTCCTTTAGTGGACGATGTCGCTTAGCTTGAACCTCTAGGAGGGTCAGCATACCCGTTAAAGCTTGCTCCATCCTGCGCCCCACTCTATAGGTATGTTGGGCCCACTCAGTAGTAATTTGTAGAAACAAGATGACAAAGTTAAAGATACTTTGTTACAAATCATTTCTAAAAGCAAAGACAAAACATGAACACACCTCAAGATTGTCAGGAAGAGCAGGTGCCCAATGATGGACCACATCTAGGACATGATATATCTACATCGCACCGGTGGCATCATTAAAAGAAATCTCCCCAGTAAGCCAGTGATTAGGGCCTTAAGGGACCCTGGCTGGATTAGTCCTAATCTCGGGATCGACACTGGGACCAGCTGAGGAAGGCTCCACAGATGCACCCACACTATATGCTGGACCAAGTCTAACAGTAGAAGGCCCCACAACATTAGATGAATGCTCCAATTGTTTGCATGGATCGTCAATGGGACCCATCAAATGGGTACGATAGAATATCACACAGTTATCCTGAGGAGTCACATACAGATAAATGGGAAGACCATTATAAGCCTCATCCAGAGCCTGAATGTCCATGTCCCATCTTATGTCAATCGGTGGGTGTGCAAGGACTATCCACCTCCCAATAGTCTTGTAATACCCCAGACTATTAGTACAATAGACAGTAAGAAAATAGCGAATCATAGTGATAGAATGAAGTTAATTAAAGAATAAATAGGCTAAAAATAGCTATTGAGGAATAGAAAGGAAATTTAATAATAATTATTACAAAAGAATTTTAAGGATGATAACCGATAGAATTATCAGTAAAGAATTTTTATATATTTTTAAGAAGTTTTTACAAAAATTAATTGAGGATATTTAGAATTAAGATTCTAAAATATTGAAAAAAATAATTTGAAGTTCAATATGAAGTTGGAGAGATAAATGGTTAGAGAGACAAATGAATAGTAAAGAGATGGAAATGATAACAAAATTCAACTTTTGGAAAAATTTATCGGTAGACGATTTTTAATTAATTTTCGACAGTAATTTGTGCAAATTTCTTTTACATGATTTAATTTTGATGGATTTTGGATTAATTAAAAATAAATTGAAGTATATATGATATTTAAGGTGAGTGAAAATGGAAACAAAATAAGAGAGGAATTAAGAGACATAAATTATCGATTTTTTGGAGTTTTACCGAAACGGGTTTGGTATAAAAATTTTGTAGTTACAGAGGTTGAATGATTAAGTTGAATTGAGGTACTAAGGATATTATAAGATACCATAGGACTTGAATATCAATAATTTAAGGACTTAATTGAAAAATTTAAGGACTTAATTGAAAAGAATTAAAAAGAATTGTGGTAGCAATTATAATTAAGAAAAATTATAGGCAAAATATGCAATTATCAAAAGTTGTGGGACCTACAATAAAATATTATTTTTAAATATTACAAGTTCTGGGGAATACCTCCAAGAGTGGTTGGCCAAGTGTGTGGAAGGAAGGAAATTTGAATAAAATTTTTTATGTTGTACAAGTATATAAGACCTAGAATTTTCTACACAATTCTTATTTCTTTAAATTTGGTGTATAAAAGAGAAGAGGTGGCTGCCATATTCAGGAGTTTTGGATGAACCATTTGAGATAAAACAACCAAAAATACTTCTCCATCTCTTCCAAAGAAACCAACCAAGTTAAATAAGAAATTGATAAGAGAAAGAAGAGTGAAGAAGGAAAGTAAGTCAAATTGTTTTGGGAAAGAAAAAGAGAAGGAAAAGAATCATTCAAGTGCAAGGTAATAATTCTAAAATTATCTTTTTAAACTGTATTTAAGAGTATTATGGTTTAATTTAGTAGAGAATTGATTAAATTGAGCTAAGAAAGATAAAAATTAATTAGGGTTTATATGGATTTTGAAATCTGTGTTAAGACAATAGTTTTTAATTCAAATTTTGAATTTTTAATGACTGAATTTGAGGTTGGTCAGAACATGAAAGTTGTAGATAAATATGTTAATTTGATTTCTACAAAAGGAATTGATGAAATTCGAAGTGAGGAGAGAGTAATTGAACAAAAATCATGATTGAACAGAATTAGATTTTCTAAAATTTTGCTATTGTATTTTTATTATAGAGAATGATAGATAAAAAATTAGGAGAAGTATTCAACATGAAAAGTTTTCATTTATATATAGGCTTGTAAAAGGTTTTTTCAATTAGATTTGTAGTTTAAGAGATATTAATCCATAAGTACAATCTACTCGGATTGACTGATAAACAGAATATAGATTATAAAATTCTATTGATATGAGGACCTTAGATTCTGAATTAAGGAAAGTATAAAACATGAAAAATGTTCATTTATATGTTAAATATATTTTTGTAGAATTATTTTACAATTGATGAAGCACAGATTGAGTTATAGATATGAGACCATGGTATGTCGGATAAGGATTTCAAGACAGTAGTTTAACTTTGAAAATTCACTAATAATTGTACAGTCATCCAAATAATTTGAAATTTGGATATGTTATAATATTATGTGTCTAGAGTAAATAGGAAAAAGAATAAAAGTAATTAGATATGTAGAAATTGAATTATAGGCAAAAGAACAGAGTCTGATTGAGTCAAAGTTATAGGGCAGAAGGGTTGACAGTGAGGTTAAGTTCAAACTATCACCATATGATGT